>BFEA01000983.1:93457-100023 GCA_003427395.1 Chara braunii
ACACCCCCCCCCAGCCAAAAAAAAAAAAAAAACCGATCCCGCTCTCCGTGAACTCCATGAACTCCCATGTCGTGAACTCCATGAACTCCATGACCGGTTTCCGTTCACAGACCCCATGAACGGTGAACGGGGTTACGGCACTGCTCAAAGCACATCCTGTCCGGATTCGACAGGTAATTGAATTGGTTGGGCTTACAAGAATTAGACTATAAAAAAAAAGAACCTCATTGAAGGAGAGGACCGTAAGCAGGCACGCCCTGGGTCAGACTCCTTGCGAGTCGGAATGCAGATGGCCTACAGCTGGAGTTTGTGTGATATGAAGCTCGGGGCAAGGTGTGTGGTGCACACCCTCCCCCTCAAGGGTTAGACAACAACACACACTCAGGTGAGTAGGCTTGGGGGCAATCGTGGAGATAAACAAGCACTCCAATTTCTTCTTGAAGTCAAATCAGCAGTCAAATCTTCCATGGTGGCCGTCGCCTTTAAGTTACCCTAACAGCATTACCAGCCGTCTCGCATGGGATATGGATGTTATCAGAAACTTCAAGGGGGTGCAGCAGAGCTTTGGTGAAAACCTCGTCTCCTTGACAAGCTGTCACCAAAGGGCATTGCTGAACTAGGAGGGGGTGCTCGTATCACCTCTCCTAGTGCATGGGTCCTGTGGACCATCTCACGCCAAAGTGTATAGATCATGCAACTTCGTCACTCTCCAAGAACTGTAGCCATCACACTTAGACAAGGGTAGGAGAGAAGAATGCTGCATGACGCAGCTTATATTATCAAAATTATGTTTACAAAGAGTGCCAATGTTCCCTGAACTCAAACACACTCCCAGCTCAACACATATTCAGTCCCCAACGCATCAAGACAGCATGTACACTACAGCGCTGCCTCTGGAGATCACGTCTCAGTCCAGGTAAGTATCCTCCATAGCCCAAAGCTCTTGAACACCTTCTGATGTAGTTCCTTCCTCCCACGTATGCATGAACACTCTCTCTTCTCTCTCAAGGACGTACTCTGAATGCATCTCATGGGTCTTCCTCTTCTAGTTTGTGCTAGTCAGCTATGGCTGCTCCTACTACTAACATCCTGGCCAGGCAACTATGGCTGCATCATCCTGCACCAGCGCCCAGCCTCTGCCTTCAGCGCCACTTCCAGCTCCAGCGCATCCTCCTCCTCCCACCAAAKAGCGCACAAGTGGCCAGCACTTCCACGCCAGTGGGAAATCTGCCACAAATGAGGCGAGCAGCCTCCTTTATAGTGCTGGATTCCACGTTCAGCATCTGAATTGGCACTTCGGCCCTGTCCCAGGCCCTGCATTGCATGTGTCCCAGTGATATCCCAGAAAGGTACTGCTGCTTTTTGGCCTTCGGCCTGTATTTCGGACAGTAGGACTGGATCTGGACTGCCTACAGAACTTAATTCAGTATTGGGACTTTACAGTTGTCTTGACCTTCGAACAGACACACAACCTATTCGAATAGACACTTTATATTGCACGAACAGGCACTATCTGCACAACCCTTTGACACACCCCTTCGGACAGTTTCCAGGACTCTCGCCACTACCTCTATCACAACCGACACCGTAGATCATTCTTGTTCATAGCAAGCGAACAACAGCCAGACTGTAGCTAACTATAGCTGCAGCAGAGAGATAGCAGAAGAGGAATAGATCCAAACTTTAGTAAAGGGAAGCCATAGGGAGGTTGGCAAGACAAAATCTTGCTTTCTCTTGTCGAGCGGCGCCGAGAATTTATGGGTGCATGAATAGAAGTACGTAGTACCCCCCTGCCGCAAATCCACCTGGCTATGGCGGGAGAGGAACACGTCTACGGTTGTCCTCCCGTTTCCGCTACTTAGGTCGTTATGAAGCAGGGCTGCAAAGGTTCCCTTCCCGCACAGTACTACGAGAGGGAAACCACCGAAGGTTGCGGAAAAAAAAAGCTACTAGCCCACTGATAACTTTTTTTACCCCTATTATGTGGGCTGATAGCTATTTGCACCATTATTCCACAAACAAACCACTTAGCACTTTCCAGGCAAACCTAAACAACAAGCCATTATGATTCCCTCACAAGACTTTGGCTTTCCATATCTCTCTATGACTACTTTGCACCCCAGGTGTAGTAGTACGCCTCAGCATTGTCATCATTCGCTTGTCATAGCACCGTTTTTTGGTCAGATGGGACAGTGCTTGCGCAGTCAATCCCTGGTAATACGGGCAATCAATGCTGGCAGGAGACATAATGAAAATCTCAGTAGGACGCTGGACCCGTTTTCCAGCAGGTGCTGCTCCCCACCAATAGATTGGACCAACCAGGTGGCCCCCTAGGAGGGGATTCTCATATCACAACCCCTAGTGTGGTCGCGGGGTTAAGAAAAAAAAAAAAAGAAAAAAAAAAAAAACAAGTTATCCGCCATAACGTACGTTTATTCACATATTATGAACTTATTGCTGTCCACCTATGATCCTCCATGGATGACCTCCATGCTCACTTCACTTGCTGGTCAAGCCACACGCACTGTCATCTTCCTTATCCGCACTGTTGCCATGTTGTTGATCCCCGGATGAGTTCTTTTTTGCCATCCTGCAACCTTAGCAGATGAACAAAATGCAGTGCAGCTCTGACTTGCCCCTTTGTACAGGCAGAACTCTTCTCGCGTTCGACTTGGTTATTCAGTTCGAAATTCATCGCATTCATCCCATTCGCGGACAATTGAGGATTAGTAGGCTTACCATGTTCATGATCATTTCGGAATCCATCCACCAACAGAAAAGTGAATGAACCTGGCCCATCAGGATGACCACCTTGTCCCTCGGTCCGGGCAGTGTTTCCTAATGAGGCTGCTCCATCAGTAGTTACTCCCCACCTCAGACGATTTCCACAGGCCGATTTGGAATCGCCATTGCAATTGCCATTGCTGAAGGATGACAATGACGATGACGATGACGATGACGATGACGACGATGACGATGACGATGACGAGAATGAGCAGAATTGATGACTGCCCCGCACATCCAAGTCATTCTCTGTTGAAGGAGGATCTAAGCTAGCCGATCCCAGACTTGTAAGTGACTCGACCACATCATTGCCAGACGACTCGCCCGATGACGATGATGATGGCGATGACGATGGCGATGACGATGACGATGACGATGGCGATGATGATGACGATGACGATGCCGATGCCGATGCCGATGCCGATGCCGATGACGATGACGATGACGATGACGATGACGATGACGATGACGATAATGAGCAGAACTGACGACTGCCCCTCACATCCGAGTCATTCTCTGTTGAAGAAGGATCCAAACTAGCGGATCCCAGACTTGTAAGTGACTCGACCACATCATGGCCAGACGACTCGCCCCGGTAGTCTAGCGTGAGACTGAGGAGCTCAAAGTTGTTAAGCACCTCGAGGGGAATGCTCTCCATAATCCACCCAACATACGTCACGTTGTTGACATGTCGGTTCATATCGAGGTCGCTTCGCCGCACCTGCAACCCGCTCCTTGCGAACTCCGGCGGGTCGTCCAGCCGTTCTATCTTCTTCCGACTCCTGCTCTTGTCATTTATGGCATGTCTGTGTGGATAGCAGTGGTGTAGGTACTCGGCCTTGATATTCGCCGGGATCCGGACGAGCTGACGGGTGTCCTGGTTCATCATCACCCAGGCACTCGTGGCCTGCCCAACCAATCGGCCCGTCCTTGCATCAGAGATGACCCAGTCCCTCCGGGCATTCACCTTGCCCCCATCCTGCAGCCAGGACTGGATCTCAACGACATCACCCCACGCAGGGTACCGCAGCATCTCAACATGAAGCCTCGTTGTCACCCATATAAGACCCTTCTCCCTCATTCCAGGGGTTGTCCCAAACCCATCTTCGGAGAAACCCAGGAAGCGCATATGATTCACGCCCACCTCTTGCAAAAGATTGGCAATTGTATCTATCCTCGCCGTTCGATTAGCCCCCACCTCATAGCATCTGATGGGAAGTGTCTCAGTGTAAACACGACCGTTGTCAATAAGGTCCCCCAGCTGCCCTCCCCCCATTCCTCTATCCTCGCTTTGGCCCGTCAGCGACCCGACACTGAAGTACAGGCTCTCTTTTGTATAACCACTCCCACTAGTACCACTCCAACTCCTACCTATGACATCCTCTCCCAATTCAGAGCCTGCAGAACCCGCGGCTGGTAGTTCACTGGCTTCCAGGGCAGCCTTCCCCAAGGTCAAACCTGTTGCCGGAGACATCACCACCTTCCGAATAGACTGACGCCTGGATGACAGAGCTTTCAGGTTGCTGCAGAGGGCATCTGCTGTCATGTGTCGCATGTCGTTGCACGGACGCGAGTTTTCCATCGCCGCTAACACAGCTGTTACCGACCCATCATTACCATTGCTGCTGAAATGCCTGCTAGAAGGACACGACAAAGGAGAACCTTTGAAAGGAGAAACCAAATCCCATCGTCGTGGTGTGCTCGCCTTGCCAGTGCACCGGAAAGATATGGAAGAAGCTCCAGGAGTACAAGTGCTCTCCTTGCCATAGCAGCAGTGCCGTGTACAAAGTGTGCTTGGCTTTATCGACGGATGGCTGGACTGAATCATCACATTCCTATCAGAAATTGAAGACCGTGAGATTTGGAGATCAATCCCTCGTAGCGATAGGTTGCTGCAGTGAAATCCTGCAGTTCGCACCATTTTGCACCAAGCCATGACCGGCGAATGCGGACAGCACGGGCCTTGCTGCAACCCCCCTTGAACAGTTGAGCCACCCAATGTACTCTCCAGCAAGACTTGGAGCGTTGAACTTCCGTAATATGTCACACCGCAAGTTGGCAATGCGGGCCACCGTCCGTAACCCGTCACGTGTTGCGAACTGATCAGATTCTAGTAGTCAGAACCTTTCTCCACAGCGACTGTGAAATGGCACCAGATTCCATAGCCTACCTAGTCCTCAACCTCCAGAGTCCATACCCTACTAAGGCCTCACCTGAGTCACCTCCATAGCCGCCTAGGGATTCACCTCAAGTTTTTCCACTATGAAATGGCATACATAGGTAACATGATAGCCATCAGCAACCTCAGGCCATCAGCAAGTGCAGGAGCTAACTGCTGACCTGTTGTTCTGCCCCCCCACGGTCCCCACCTGGGCCGACACATGCCAACCCGAACATTTCAGAGGCTCAGGGCTTCCGGACCAAAATGGCTGGTGGCACCAGGCTACCAGCCAAAAGAAAAGAAAAAGCACCCCACTGGTGTTTCAGCAGAGCTTGGCACGCAGGGGGAATCCACCTCGGCAAAAAGAGAATCGACTCGGATGAGTCGGATGTAATTGCTGGTTTGACTTGTTTAATTAAACGCTGAGCCTCCTTTCACTTGCCAATGCTTATTGACAACAGTTACTTTCCTTAGCTCTGAGTCCCATAATAGGTCATATCACCCGGCAAGCCTGCGTTGACCTGAGTTCTCTTCTCCCTGGCAGTGCCAAGTTTTGACTTCATTCTATAAATAGTAAATACGCGAAGTAACTACAGGAAGGACATATTAAAGGCTGTGTGTACTCGGGCTTGGTTGTGCTTTACGCGGATTTACGGCATTTTGACAAGCATAGCTATAATGATCATGCTATTAACTCATCGTATCTCCTTTTCATCTGCAAGCAAGCCACTTGCTTGGGGACCTCCAGTCGTGAAGACGGTCTGGGCACTCCAGCCACATATTAGGAGATGGAGTGCCAAAGTTGATATCGAAGCTAATAGCGAAGCTACGCCACGTTCCTGACTCCTTCGGAAGTTTGGATGCCACCAGAACTGGTGATCTTTCACAAACAGATTTCAACAAGGACTTGATTGCTGCAGCTGGAATGCTGGGAAGATTTCATACATTAAAGGCATTGAAGCGTTGTACTCCTTCCTGACGGGGTCCCTCTCTGTGCTTGATCTCCCCTGCAGATCATTTGAGCTTTGCCAGTGTGCCTTGCTTCGAATATTACCTTGAAATTTTTAAATGCACCTTCTGCCACCAAGAGTGCAACTTGAAGACCATTGACTTCGCTTCCTGCAACTGCGATAGCCAATTTCGCCTTTCGCCTCTCGCCAATTTCGCCTTCAAGCCTGGATCAATAAAGAGAAAAAAAAGCACAAATTTAAAGAGAAAAAACCGACACAGGTCAGGAACTCAGGAGTCAGAATGCATGAAAAAAACACTGCCCACAGCCCGAAAGTCATCGTCATCCAGACCCATCCTAAGGCATACACACACTTAAATTTGCATTTTTCAACCGATTTCTGGATCCTCTTTATATATATATATATATATATATCGTCACAAACAGAATATATATGATATATATATATATATATATATATATATATATATATTTAAGCAAGACTTCCCCGGCTGGTGCTAGGGGTGCTGATAAGAGCAGGCACCACTAGCACTCCTGAGGAGGCTCCATCTATTGGTGGGGAGCAGCACCTGCTGGAAAACGGATCCAGCGTCCCAGAACATTCTATTAAATTTCTGGATGCTTCTTGCAGTCATGCTCGTAGGCAACTTG
>BFEA01000983.1:120754-135773 GCA_003427395.1 Chara braunii
GAGAGAGAGAGAGAGAGAGAGAGAGAGAGAGAGAGAGAGAGAGAGAGAGAGAGAGAATGGATGTGTCTATGAGAAAGAGAGGGAGAGAGCAGGAGAGCCGGTCGAAAAGGTGGTCGCCCTCTATGCTACTTAAAGCTAGTTTTGCAAGAGAGTGTGACCACCTCTTTGACGGGTGGTGTGTTACTTGATGATTGTGTGTGTAGATGCCGAAATTGCGGCCAGGCACGTGAAAGTTACATGAGCTGATGAGTATTGCGATTATATGTGTGTATGTGTGTGTCTTTGTGAGACAAAGAGAGAGAGGAGAAAAAGAGGGAGAGAGTATCTGTATATGGATGCGTCTATGAGAAAGAGAGCGAGAGAATAGGAGAGTCCGTCGAAAAGGTGGTTGCCCTCTATGCTCGTTTAAGCTAGTTTTGCAAAATAGCGTGACCACCTTTTTAACAGGTGGTATGGGGGTTGTCGGATGTTGGAAGGTCACTCACTCTGTATAAGCTTAAGTAATGCTAACCATACTAATATTGGTATTGCCAATACTTATTGTACTAGAAGCCATTGTATCGATGATAGTGCAAGTCGAAGCAGAGATAGTAGAAGTTATAACAATGCACCAATAGGAAAAATTGTAACGAGACTTTTACAACTTTTACTATCGGCGCGTCTGTTATGACTTCTACTATCTTTGCTTCGACTTCTACTACCATTCATGCGATGGCTTCTTGCACTATAAGTCTTGGTACTACTAATATTAGTATAGTTAGTATTAACGATGCTTACGCGACGTGAATGACCTCCCAACCTTTGAAAAGCCCCACCCCCCTCCTGTCCTTCTACAGTGTTTTTTGCCAAGAAAAACAGAATGTTGCTCAAACAATATATTATGTTGAAGATACTTTAATGATCCAATCAGGCGACAACTTTAAAAACATTTTGTTAACATTTTAGCAACGTTTGAACCAATAGTGAAAGAAACATTGGGCTAATGCGGACCGATCATTCAACCAAGAATGACATTAACATTCATCCAACGTTTGTTCGAACGTTGTCGTCATGGTTTGCTTAATTGTTTCTTAACTAAGTTTAACGTTATTACTATTGAAGCAACGTTGTACCGTTGTGTGTTTCTCATTCAAGGTTAATTAACCTTCTAAGGTTAAAAAATAGTGTGCACACAATTTTTTTAACTGATTATTAACTTAATAAAGTTAATTAACATTTTTTTTAAAAGCTAAGGTTTTTTCTGTTGTTGCTTTCCTGGATTAGGCTTATTAACGTCTTGGTTAGTTCGAGGATGGCAGTGGATTCATTTGTTCTTACAGGATTCTAAGTTGGTGGCGAGGGGAGCGCTCTTACATGTCTTGGCATCATAGGAACAAGGACACTCGGGATCTCACTCGGGGTTGATCGTTTAGGGCCCACTTGTTCTATATAGGTGACTGGGCCAGACACAAATCCCATATTTTCAAACTTGTTCTATAAGGCGGCCAACTCTGCTCTTGCCCGCGCAAGTTTGGCCTCAAACTTCCGTTCCATTTCTTCTGCAGCAGCCATGATCTGTTGCAACGGTGGGTGATGGGGGAAAATTGCTTTCGCAACTTTGCCCTTATCGTTCGGCTACGAATCCCATCAATAAACAAATCTCTCCCGACTTGCTCGCCTCGCTCAGTTTTCACAAACATTCGATAGAACCGGTTTCGGTATTCGGTGATAGACTCGAGAGGTTTTTGCACTCGGTCTTTGATCATGTAAAGTGCTTGCTCTGAATGAACGTAATGAAATCGATTCAAAAAATCCCGTTCGAAGGTCAGAAGATCAACCCATACATAGGTACTAAACCAATGATGAGCGTCTCCTCCTAATCGAGCAGATATATTTATCTGTGCTTACTGTTGTGCTCGAAGCGTGGCCATCCATGCTCCTGCGAGATGATGTGCTGGATCGAATAGATAAAAATCTGGTGGCATCGTGGGGGCCCGCGCTCATGGGGCAGGTGGATTAGGATTGGGTTGATTAGCATTTTGTTACGGATTCGGGTTTTGTACATTAGCAGCCATGTTGGTTGCTCGTCGATTAGCCGATCTACTTCGGGTGATGACGGGGTCGCGTCTATGCGCGTTCCGGGGTCGAGGTCGCCCTCGGTTAGCCAGATCGCCCAATTAACGTGCTATTAATCCTAAGACCCGGCCACGTATCGGGCTCCGATACCAACCTCACGCCCAGCGCGACTTCCAGATCGGAGTAGGATGTGGGCCTGGAAGTGCGAAAAGGGGTGTGCCAAGGATTTTTGGGAAAGTAGAGTCCCATGTCAGAACTGAGATCTCCTGTGGCAAGGTTTTTCGGGGGCACGAGTGCAATTTGGCGGAGAGGGTGGACCACCTTTGGTTACAATGCAGATGGTGTGCACGGGTTGCTCAAGGTCGGGCGAGCCATTGGTTTCGGGGACGGTGGTTCGCAGGCGGGTCCCTTTGGGGTAAATGGGGTTCCGATGAGTCAGGCCGTCGGGAGTTGTCGTGTGGCGTTGGTCGCCCCGCGTTCGGGTAAGACTCTCGGAATTCCGGGGTTCTCCAATCGCCTCATCGTCGACAATTCCTGCAGGGTGTGCTGGGCCAGTATGGGGCTATGGTAGGCCACGGGACGACGCTGAGTTGGTGGTACAAGAGAAGAAGGCGGAAGGGAGGGAAATTGGTGGAGACAACGACGAATCCGGGGTGGGTAAAGTAGTAGGTATGGTCCGGAGAGGGAAAATCAGAGCACCGGGGGTCGTTAGTGGTGGCACAGTGAAATTCATGGGGACACAATTGGTTCTCGGTTAGGCAGGGGTATCTCTGTCTCAGAATCTCGTTTATCCAAGGGGTGAAGTAATCCGCGATTCCGGGTCGTATGATGAGTCGGAATTCCACGATCGCATCATTGTGTCATTGCGGTGTTACGAGTTGCCTAAGGGCGGGTCCGTGGCGATCACAATCTCCACGTGCGAGCACGCGCAGGCCACGCGAATTAAGTCGGGCTTACGTGTGTTCGTACGGGACGACTGCACCGTTGCGGCCCCCAGGTTGGCCCTGTTCAGTCAGACAGTGCGCCTGTGATCGATGGTTCCATTGGGATTGACGAATCGTCGCCCGGGGATGCGTGTACGTACGCAACTCTGATCACGTTTTACACGTGTCCTCGCGCGACGTTTGCCAAGCCCGGCATTTGGTCGTCTAATCACTCCGTGGTGTTTTGGGGCATGCAAGATGAAACGACCAAAATCAGGACAATCAAAAGATACGTGAAGACGAGGACAGGATTACCGATTGCGCAAAATGCCTATTCTACTTACGAGTGCATCAAATGCGACAAACAAAAGCAAAGACAAAGATCTGGTAAAAAGATAAACAATCAAATATGGCATCCATACATCCATTCATTCAGCAATCGTACACACAGCGCATCAGAGGTGGAAAAATCGCAAGGACAAGTGCGAGCAAAAACCCAAGTCCAAATTCCGATAAACAGAAATCAGGCGGATCGCCCAGAGCCAAAATCAAAATTTATATACACCACCAGAGAGGGAGAAAACACAAAAGAAACAGCAAATCCGCGTTTATCAACCTCAGCTCCCTCTTCCTCTCTCTCTTTCTCCAATGCGGACAGTCTGTCGTCGCGCACCAACCCACGAAGTCGTCACCCCGCTTAGTGCTCCCACACCCGTCAGGTTCGCCCGCGCCCACAGTCCGTCGTGGCCCACGTCAACCCCGCGCGTTTGACACCAGCTCGTCGGGTCGCTCGACTCCTGCTCTACTCACTTCTTACTTCGCTCGTGTGCGGACCCTCTCTGATCGCGCAACCCCGAGCTTCCAACAGCCGGTTAAGAGAGCTAACTTATCACGCAGTCGGAATTTATAGCGTGCAGGCTTGCGCGAAGAACACGGAATTCCCAGGACTTAGGAGGGAGATTAGGGAGGGAACGCTTGCTATCTGCATGACCGGGCCGGCATGGGGGACGTAGCCACTCTTCACGCACGATCCGAGCATGCAAGTCGTGGCTACAAAAACGCAGCAAAGGAAGAGAAGGGGGGGGGGGGGGGAAAGACGAAGTGCAATAAGAAAGATACAGTTACAATAGTGCCAACCCAAGATTACAGTTACACATTCGATTAAAGGCGCCGACTAACCAGAATTCAGTGGCAGCCGCATAAAGAAGCGCATAAACAAAAGGCGCCGCGCGGCAAAATAAATTCCTAATTACAAAATTCATAATTTCCTTTCTAATGCGAAAAGGCAAAAAGCACCAGTTCTGGAAGAAAAGTCCGAAATTCCGAGAGCCATCGGGGCTTGACAAAATTTGAAAAAGAATGCAAAAAGAAAATTTAAAAAGAACGAAGCAAATTCCCGCGCGATGTCCGCGCCAAAAAAAGTTTCGAAACCGAACCAAAAGAACTGTCATCAACATTTATTAATCGCGCGCTTGGCGGCGCGCCAGCCATCCAACCAATCAATCACTCGTCCCGGGACTCACCCAACTCCGAACTCGGCCAACGGAAAAGAACCGACGCAAACGACGAAGAAGTGAGGGCACCGATGCAATTTTCCACCTATCCCAATCTCCCGTAATTGGCCCAACCTTCCCATCTTAGGACCCCTCAACATAGCTGCGCTGAAAGTCGCGTGCTACAGAAAGTGGTTCGTCACATAGTTAGTATACAGGGAAGATAAGTCTGTTTTAGTCGTATGATGAGTGTGGTTGTAGGAAAGGATTCGGTTAGGATGAATGCAGAAGCTAAATCGGCTGATGCTGTCGGGATAACTCCGGGTTGAATTGCAAGGTCCCCGACCTCGTAACTATGGGTCTTGCTCCACTACTCTCGACTCATGATAAAATTCTTGAGTGCTTCTAGAGCTGTCAGATGTCGAGAACTCGTGAAAAAGGAGGCATCGCTCCACTTACTCCAGACTCCAGAACTTTTAAATTACGCACGAATTTCTCAACGGTACATGACAGCCATTCTACAGCGCTAGATGACAGAGCCAACTCGTTCTAATGGTCGGGGCAGGAGGCACACTCACGAAAAAAAGAGGCTGGAGCGGGGGTAGGAGGGAGGACACTAGAAAACGTGAGCGTTGCAGGCTGTGAACTCTAGATAAGTCGAGAGTGCCCTTCGAGAGTTCCAGTGTAGAGTAAGTGGAGCGAGGCTGTGACGCCCAACCTCACGCCCAACGCGACTTCCTGATCGGAGTGGGGTGTGGGCCTGGAAGTGCAAAAAAGGGTGTGCCAAGGATTTTTGGGAAAGTGGGGGTGGAGTCCCAGGTCAGAACTGAAATCTCCTGTGGCAGAGTTTTTCGGGGGCACGGGTGCAATTTGGCAGAGAAGGCGGACCATTTCTGGTTGTAAGGCAGATGGCATGCGCGGGTAATTTAGGGTCGTTCGATCCATCTGTGTTGAGGATGGCAGTTCATCGAAAGATCCCTTCGGGGTGGGTGTGATCCCGATGAGTCAGGTCGTCGGTTGTCGCCACGTGGCACCGGTCGTCGTACATTCTGGTTGGGCCCTCGCGGTCCGGAGGCTGTCTGGTTGCCGCGTTGTCGGCAGTTTTCATAGGGCGTGCGGGGCCAGTAGGGGGCTATGGCTTTCCACGGGATGACCCTGAGTTGATGGTATGGGAGAAGAAGATGGAAGGGAGGGAAGTTAGTGGAGATAACGACAAAACCGAGGGAAATAAAGTAATGGGTGTGGTCTGAAGTGGGGAAATCAGAGCACGGGGGGTCGCTGGTTGTGGCGCAGTGAAACTCTCTAGGACACAGTCGATTCTCGGTTAGGCAGGGAAATCTCTATCCAAGGCTCTCTTCTATCCAAGGGGTGAAGTATTCCGGGTTGTACAATGACTCTGAGCTCTCAGAGTGTGTCATTATGCCATCGTAGGGCCGCGAGACTCCGAAGGGCGTTTTGCCGATTGCGATCACCCCGTGTGAGCATATGCAGGCCGCGCGAATCGAGCCGCGCTTACACGTATTCACACGGAATGACGGCTTTGTTGCTGACTCGGAATGGCCACATTCAATCGCACAATGCCTCTACTATCATCAGTCATTTCCGGAGGTGGCGAATCGATGCGCGTGGACACGTGTAAATGTGCAGATCAGATCGCATTTACACTCGCCCTCGCGAGGCGTTCACTGGCTTTGGGGTAAACAGTTATCTGATCATCTAATCATTCCGTAATTTCCGAGCATGCAAGATGCAACAACCACAACAGTCCAATCAAAAGATCAGCAAAAGGGGAATCAGTATTAATGACTACGCAATATTCCTTCCCTACTTACGAGTGCATCAAGACGAGAAGCAGAAGCAAAGATCAGGCATAAGAACCAGCAAATAGACATAACTTCCATTCACCCATTCATTCATTCATCAACATAACACACACAATATCCGAGATGGAAATCACAAGGACGAGTGTGAGCAAGAAAACCAAGCCAAGATTCCAAAAACAAGAACGGGCGAATCACCCGGAGCCGAAATCAAAATTTATATACACCACCAGAGAGGGAGAAAACACAAAAGAAGCAACAAATATAGCGTGCATGCATGCGCGAAGAACACGGAATTACAAGGACTTGAGAGGAGAGAAGGGGGAGGGGTTGGCTACGTCAGCATGGCCCGATCGTGGCGTGGGGGACGTAGCCGCTCTCCACCCATCGATCCGATTATGCAGACTACGGCTACCGAAACACAGCGAAAAGAAAGAGAAGAAGGGCGGGAAAGGTGAAGCACAAGAAGAGAGATACAGCTACAATGGCGCCCGCCCAAAATTACAGTTACGCACACGATTAAAGGCGCCGACTAATCAGAGTTTCGTTGCAGCCGCATGAAGGAGCACGTAAGCAAAAAGCGTCGCGCGACCAAAAAAAATCCTAATTAAAAAATTCCTAAATTCCTATCTAATACAGAAAAAACGAAAAGCACAAGTTTCGGAAAGAAAGTCCGAAATTCCGAGAGCCATCGGGGTTCGACAAAATTCGAAAAGGAATTCAACAAGAAAATTCAAAAAGAACGACGCAAATTCTTGCGCGATTTTCCGCGCCTAAATTCCAAAATCGAAACAAAAGAAGCGATGTCAACAGTTATTAATCGCGCACACGGCGACGCGCCGCAGACACAACCAATCAACCAATCGATCGTCCCGGGACTCACCCGGGCCTGAACCCAACCATTCGAAAAGAGACGACGAAAAAGACGAACAAGCAGGGACACCAATGCAATTTCCTTCCTATCCCTATCTCCCGTAATTGGCTCATCCTTGCCAACTTAGGACCCCTCATCGCTATCGCGCAGGAAATTGCGCGGTGTGGAAATCGGTTCGTCACATATGTAACGCCCAGGGGGTTCCAAAATTAGCAAGCTCCTGCTTGCTTGTTGGCACGTGTCGGTCTCTCTAACTGATCGACAAGTGGAACTTTTCCTTTTGTGCCACTTACCATTTGAATGAGTGTGGACGTCGTCTAGGGTGCCAAACACAGCTCTAACTACTAATTCCTCAGAAAGGGCCATTGACAATCCAAGGAGGGGATCACACGTGCTATCGCAGCGGCACGCGCACCAATAGACCGATCACCAATGTCCAGTGGGGAGAGGGAAGGGAAGATGGTACATGGGAGCATGACGAACGGGGGGGTTAATCGGGAGAGGGGGCAGAAAACTATCCAGCCTCGCCACCGTTTCCGAAAGTTCTTGATATCGAACGATCTGGTGGAAGCGGGGGAAGCGGTTACCGTTCTAGGGGAGGGAAGCGAGATATTATGGATACAGGGTGGTGAAAGTGCGAAAGAGTGCCGCACGGAAATGGTCGTAGTTTTCGCATGCGGTGATAGTCCCCGTAATCATGTAGTAAACTTCGATCATATTGTGGCCTCGCCACGCGGCGCTCAGAAGAAGGACATGCAGGTAGAAGTCGGGGAGGGCGCATCGGGTCGAGGGGTGGGGATGGATTGTGACAATAAGGCGGGTGGCATAAAAGAAGCGAAAGGTATCGATGGGAAAGGGGTTACGGGGGAAGGTGACGCGGGCAGTAGTGCGTGTGTGTGTGTTTCTCTCTCTCTCTCTCTTTCTGTGTGTGTGTGTGTGTGTGTGTGTGTGTGTGTGTGTGTGTGTGTGTGTGTGTGTGTGTGTGTGTGTGTGTGTCTCTCTCTCTCTCTCTCTCTCTCTCTCTCTCTCTCTGTGTGTGTGTGTGTGTGTGTGTGTGTGTGTGTGTGTTTCTCTCTCTCTCTCTCTCTCTCTCTCTCTCTCTCTCTCTCTCTCTCTCTCTCAGAATGTGTGTGTGTGTGTGTGTGTGTGTGTATGTGTATGTGTGCCCCTGTGTGCATTTCGGATACGCGTCGCACACACACACACACACACACACACACACACACACACACACACACACACACACACATAGGGGCATGGGATGGGGTTGCATTTCGGATACGCTTCGTTTCGGCTGTCAGTTCAGGCCGTTTTGGGGACTCAACATGGCCTGGGGCTCCATTACTGAAAATATTGGAGATCTTCTCATTGGAATCTTCTAGGATGGTTTGGGGCCTGTCGTAGCCTTCCCTGCTACTGCTTGAAAATCGGGGCCCTCCCATGGTGTGTCACCATGGACTCTGTGGGGTTATGCGAGTTTTTGAAACCCTACTAAACGGCCTTTGTTGCTTCGCCCGCTGCCTCGAAAAATGCCCCCCTAAGCTATCTGGGGCCTATCGTGCAGACCCTACCCCTTTGAACGATTAATACCGAGGGGACTATTGCCACTTCTCTGGCCTCCCGCACCAGGCTGTCCCAATGTGACCGGGGTCGGTCGACTGGGGTTTTCCTGTCCTCCTTTTGCCGATATAACCAGCAGCGCTGGTGTGTTGAACCCTTCTCCCTTTAGAAGACTACAGACATGACCGCCGGTTTTGAGTAATCTCATCTGAGCTGCTTTGGCCTGAGGCTGCGGTTCTAGTGGCCAGGAAGATTTCTCCCTCCAGCTTGTTGATCGCCGCCATTCTACTACCGTTCGTGCACGCTGCCCGCGCCTCCTGCTACTGTTCGTAGTATTGAGCTCGCCGCTGTCTGCTTCAGGGAGAGTGTCACGCCCACCTCCACGCTGGTGCTGATCGGCCACCACCACCTAAGTTTGGTCTTGGATGTGCAATTGTTGTCGGTTCCCGGCATCTCCTGCGGGGAGTTGCTTTTGCTCGCCTTGAGCTTCGCTGGTGGCTTCTTCATTGAGCGCTTCCGAGGTTTAAAACCTTTTGGATTGAAAGACGACTTGTCTAATGGAGTGTCACCTAGGAGTGGAAAATCAGCGTCGCCACAGGAGCATGACATCTGTTGTGGTTATTGTACTAATCGATGACTCTCCTTGGATGAACCCACTACCACCCCCAACCCCCTCCTTTGCCTCTTAAGGTGTACCATTGTTTTTGTTTGTGAATATGAGATACCTTGAGCATCCATTGCTTAGGTTGAATAAGTAGCCAACTTCCTTTTTTCCTCAAGAGTCTAGCCCTCTTCATTTTCACGGAATATGGGCATGGCCCATGGGTATTCATGTCCCTTTCGATACGCCATGTGAGTAGTTTAGTTCTCTGAAGATTTGGTTAAGTGGAGGCCGGTGAAAAGTACTTAAGAGCGTTGTCCACTACCTTCTCACCAAGCGTCGACATTCGAAGAGCCGCTTGATCGAATTGGGACCTCATCTCTTCTCCCCTCCTCACTTCCCACGCTTATTAAACTTTTGTCTCCTCTTGTGAATGATTTAACCCCCTCATTTCCCCGCCTTTACGCTGCGTATATCCTTTGGCTTGTGGTGTTGTGTGTGTTTCATGGTTGTCGGAGCTCCTCGCGTCTTCTTCAGCGCTACGTCGTGGTGGGCGGTGACGTTTTCTAGAGGAGGTACCAAAACACATGGTCAAACCAAGTGAGATTCTTTCCGCAGTCCCTTTTTCCCAGAGGGATGCACTGACACTTGAGGAATGAGCGACTCACATTCCAAATACGCTTAAGCTTCCGCAAGGGAAGCCAAAAAGTGGTAGGAATTAGCGTGAATAGGCGCAAGGTAATTAAAGGTGAGAAGATCCCACATCTTGTCATTCACATCCCTTGACTATGCCTCAATCCATCTACTAAGGACAGTGGGTAGGAACGCATTCTGAGTGAACTTATTGATCTGCGCTTTGTGGTCACTCGCGATGATCTTAACCTTATCCCTCCTATTTTCAGCTAGGAGTTTAGCATGGAATTCCCTCTCAGCCTCCGTTAGAGATTGAGGGTCAATATCGTCCTCAGACTCCTCACTTTCCGAATCAGATACACAGGCAAGGACGGACAGGTCCTTCTGAATAAGGCCTGTTTGGAAATTGGACTCGGTGTTCCAAAGGTCAACAAACACCTTCTCCTTCATAGCTAGTTCATTACGGATACGTAGCTCCACTAACTCGTCTTCACTTGTAATGATCTGCATGACTAGGTATTCCATGAGGTCGAGAAATGCAGGCTGGTCATGACAACTGTCCACGGTAGGTTAGCCCAATGATCGAACGGCAGGATTGAGATGAGGAGAGGGTTAGGCGGAGGGTTGCCTACTGAGTGGATTCTCATGAACTCTAGGATTTTATTCGGGGCGAGTGAAATTAGAGTGTGAGTTGGGCAATACGGGGCTGGAAAAACACCAAGCCGTGCCAAATCATTAGACAAAAGATTTGTTTACCATCCGTTGTCAGAGAACGAAGGTACCTGCCACATGTGAAACACAAACCCCATATGAGCAAGAGAACTTCAGAAAACCATTATAATGCAAGTGAAACACATCGAACGTAAGCAGAAGAACAACGTCATTTTTTAGACCAATCACACAAACAAATGAGAGCAAATAAAAACGGATTACCACGAAGCGGCTAGGGGCCAAAGTCGATGCATAGCATGAAGTAAACCACAACACGACGACAGGGAGTCATACCCCATCGACAACAAAAAGGAAAATGAATCCCTTGTATGTGTTTTATCACGGTATAATACTACCCCCATCGCAATCACGACATGTTGCGTCAACTGGCATGCAGAGAAACAACAATAACTAGGTCACAACCATTATCGTCATGAAATCCAGAAGTCACCGCACTTGGTCACTCATAAAAAGGATTGAAAGCTTCGTCAATTAACACATAAGTGAAAGTGATGTCGAATCTTTTTAAGTAAAAGTGTCAAGAGAAGCACAACTTATAGATGGAGTACCCAAAACAATAATTTGACTAGGCATAAACGGGGTGGTTGTCATTACGGGGCTGAAAAGTCATCATGTTACAAATTCGAAAAGGTGCATTTAGTTGGGAAAAGACCTACTCAAAAACCATAAGACATTCACGCATAAGGAAATAACAGGCACAAGTTAAGAAAAGCTTTGCAAGCCCCTCATGATTACTACCATCACTGCCAACGCAACATTTGAACACAGCATCCGAGTAAAGCTCACTGTGCTACTCATGCCAAGAGTGGGTTTAAGCACTCAAAACACTAACTGCAATAGCAGAAAACATCACAACCATGTAATTATACCAAAGCATGTTCAGGTAACATCATAAAAAAAAACTTATTTAACCGTCGATGAGCAGACGCCGTCCTCGATAACCAAATGCCACAAACTGATTCCCGAAATCAAGAAGCCATGATCCATCGTTCTATTGCTATCGCCTTCAACAGTCAACACCAAAAGTAGGTTTGGCATCATGGTGACCACGTCCATCAACTTGTCCCAGCAATCGACAGTTTTCTCACGAACCGAAAACCAATAACAACTTGTCCTACGAGTATACCAGTAGTCTTCATGTTGTCGAGTGCCGAATCCAATTGGCTTCACGCTTAGTAGACCCTTCGTAGTTACCCCGTCCTCTACACCTCACCAAACGTCTAGCAGTGTCTATCTAAGCCCAATCATCACTGCTTCGTGATCTGTAAAGGGAGCGTGTGCGATGACAAGATCTACATCCAAGATGAGCAGTGAAAAGAGTATGTATGAAGTGGACTGAAGAATACCACAAAGACGATCTACCAACAGTGTCAGGATTAATACAAATTGACCGAGGCCAGCAAACCTCCTTACAGTACAGCGGGAAGCAGTAGCGTACACAATGCCATATGACATGGCGGCGACCATACTACATATACAAGGTAATCTAAAAACAATTCTCATATCCTAACTGGAAAGCACCGACACTCATAAAGCACAAAATTTAAAAACAATATATATATATCGGAGACACTGATAGCTAATAACCCAGGGGTATCTGTCATGCCATGTTATCACCAGAACGTTTCCATAGCGAGATTCGGCAAGATACTGTGCAACGTCAAAGTCCCAATAAGCCGATTAGATTGAAAGGGAGGATATTTGTAAAAGAGCATATGCGATCAAGCACAACAATTCACGTAGTCGCCCCTCAAATCATAGGAGATCAATGCCAAACATGCCACCAAGAAGCGCCGCCAAGTGGCACAAGAACACACAGGATGCAGCTGCTCTGAGATTTAAATCAGAGATAACCTTCGATCCACAGATGACAATAATCCAATGCAACCAAGGTACTCATCAAATGAAGCCTACTTACGACACCTCCTTCCTCATCACTTGACATCATGCATCCACCCCTCCTGCCCCCTACTAACTCCGATTGGCATCACCCATAGATGGTCCTGCACAACACTCAGGTCACTTGTGTAGTGCTTCAGGTACAAGTACCGCCGCCGACAACTTCTAGCCAGACCATTTGTATAGAAAACCGGAGCTCCTTCCCTTCATAGGGAGTGCGTACGAGAGAAAGATGAGGGTGAACCCTACAGCCAAGATAAGAAATGAAGAGAGGCTACGCAAAAGGTTGATAACGATGACAATCAAAAGGAGGCTAGTGGGAGAGGGAGCAAACGGACGCATCGGGCAAGTATCCGGATACAAACTAAACCAAGCAAGCAGATCGAAAGCCATCCAGCGAGCGTCGAACCAAAGAGAGAGAGAAAGTGAGAGAAGGAAGAGATAAACGAATGAGAAGGAGTATGAGAAGAAAAAGAAGAAGCTACTACGGATATCTATTACGATAGCGACACATTTGCAAAACGTTTATACTCCTTCAAAAGAAGATATCGTCACAATTTAGCAACCAGTAGTGTTTCAAACCTTACACCATTTTGGACTTATCGGAATCGAGCAATTGCTGTAGCGTAGAAAAGACGAATAGAACAGCGTCATCTGAATGTCAAAGCAGCTAAAAAATGCAAAGTAGGCCAAGCCGATGACACAAAACAACGCAAGCAACGGACAACAGCAAGGAGCTCTATGTCTCGGATCCCCGATCCGTAGAAAACATCACCGCCCACCACGATGTAGCGCTGGAGAAGACGAGAGGAGCTTCTACAACCATGAAACACACACAAAAGCACAAGCCAATGAATATACGCAGCGTAGAGGCAGCAACAGAAAAAATTCCTTAAATTAAATAATCATTCTATAATAAAATTGCATTCTAAATTTGAAATTTTCATTCTATCTTAAAAAATGTCATTCCAATTTAAAAAAAAAAAACTTCTTACTTGAAAACTATCCTTCCAAGAATGGGGTATCCCTTCTTATTTGAACTGCATGCTAGAGATGGAATGAAAGCCTGGATGAGTTCATGAAATATTTTAATTGGGCTGTTATTCTAAGTAAAAATTTTCAGTCATATACAGGTTAATTCAATTTAAATAAGAAGATATTTGTTGTAGTAGAATGAAAGTTTAATTAAAACATTTCATAAACTCATCCATACTTCCATAAATATGCGATGTAGTTGGAAGGGAAAACTCATATTTAGACTGAAACTTATCAAATAAAACTGAAAATTTTAGAATTGAACAAACATTCAAATGATAATCTATAAATATGAATGATTTTTTTTTTTTAAGAATGTTTTTTCAAGTTTTATTTCTCGTTGGAATTTTTTTGTTGAGGGAAAGGAGGGGTTTAAATCATTCACAAGAGGAGACGAAAGTTTAATAAGCATGGGAAGTAAGGAGGGGAGAAGAGATAAGGAGGTCCCAATTCGATCAAGCGACTCTTAGAATGTCGACGCCTAGTGGGAAGGTAGTGGACAACGCTCTTAAGTACTTTTCATTGGCCTCCACTTATACCGGATCTTCAGAGAACTAAACTACTCCCATGGTGTATCGAAAGGGACAGGAATATCCACGGGTCATGCCCATATTCCATGAAGATGAAGAGGGCTCGAGAGGAAAGGAAGTAGATGCTCAAGGTATCTCATATTCACAAACAAAAAACAGTGGTACACCTTAAGAGGCAAAGGAGGGGGTTGGGAGTGGGTAGTGGGTTCATCCAAGGAGAGTCGTCGATTACCACAACACATGTCATGCTCCTGTGGCGGGGCTGATTTGCCACTCCTAGGTGACACTCAATTAGACAAGTCGGCTTTCAATCCAAAAAGTTTTAAGCCCCAAAAGTGTCAAACGAAGAAGCCAGCAGCGGAGCTCAAGGCGAGCGAAAGTAACTCCCCGCAGGCGATGTTGGGAACCGGCAACAATTGCGTATCCAAGACCAAACTCAGGTGGTGATGGCCTATCAGCACCAGCGTGGACATGGGCATGACACTCTCCAAAGAGCAGAAGCCACGAGCTCAATGCTACGCACAATAGCAGCAGGAGCAGGCAGCATCTATGTATCACCCGCGGTCATAACCGTGGGCCGTTTTACCGCACGCGGTCGGGACCCCGACCACGGGGACCGACCGGCCGCGGTCAACAGCGGGCAAGAATCGCCAACATTTTTTTCGGGGCCTAAAACTATTCGAAAAATATATATACATTATATATATATGGGTGTGTAGATAAAACAGCCTCAACCCACCTATGATTTTTTATATTCTTTCTTAGCATTTCGAGGAAGGAAAAAAAAATAAAATTTAAAAATCGAAATAAAAAAGAAAAGAAAAAAAGAGCAATGATGATTTTTTTTTTTTTCTTTTTTTTTCA
>BFEA01000983.1:136299-141299 GCA_003427395.1 Chara braunii
AGAGAGAGAGAGAGAGAGAGAGAGAGAGAGAGAGAGAGAGAGAGAGAGAGAAAAGAGAAAGAGAGAGAGAGAGAGAGAGAGAGAGAGAGAGAGAGAGAGAGAAAGAAAGAAAGAGAGACCTTCTTCGTGGAGGTACATTCTTCTTCTTTCTTCTTCTAAGACTTCTTCTTCTTCTGCTTCTTCTTCTTTCTCTTCATCTTTTTTCTTCATCTCCCTTCTTTGTCTTCTTTTTTTTTCTTTCATCTTTCTTCTTCTACTTCTTCTTCCAGGTCGGGACCGACTTCGCAAGGGACGTCGAGGGTGACGTCCCTGTCCTCCAACAAGTCAAAGAACTCTCGACCCAAAACAAACCCGCCCTGCCGCCAGAGGTCGTTGTAGAACGGGTGTTCGCAGCACCCACTCCGAACCCCTCGAACAAACACATGTCGAGAATCGCCCCCTTGGCATTGGCGACGACGTTCCCCTTCGCACCATATACATTTTTCATGTTAAACCGTCGACGACTGCCTTTCACATTCTCCCACCGCAAAACAGCCCCCAGAACCCTACGGCGCTTGTTGGCTTCGACGAAGACCACAGGACCACACGGCTGTTGAACTGGGTTTGAAGCATCCCCACAGCACCGGTCGACGAACCATTTCGACCTTGCGTGGTCCGACCATGACCTCCAGGTCGTAGACGAGATTTTTGTGGAATCTTTCCCTGATCCCATCCCGGAGGTCGCTGCAGGCTCCCCCTCGCCCCTCGACGAAGACATCTTGTCTGCGGATGACAACGAAAAACAAAAAAAACACCAGAGAGCATCAAGTCGCAGTCAAACCACAACGCAGGCGAAAAACACAGGCGGCAAAGATTGCACTCAACACGTCGGTCACATGACGCCGTTCCGGGACCTCGAAGTTCGGATCCTGGCGAACTTCGAATGCGAAGACCTTTAATAACGTCTTGCCTGCGACGAGATCCATCTTTATAAGGGGAAACACGTCATGCAGCTAGTCGACAACCACATTGGTATTTCCGGAACACAGATGCCAACGGAATTCGAATTTGGGCATTTCCCTCGGGAATGAACAGGAGGTCATGTTTGAAGCTCGCGCTGGACGGAGGAGTGTCCACCGCTTTGCACTCGGAACTCGGACAGGTTAGCATGCGAAGTTCGTCGGGATCCCCACTAAAAGATGGTGCGAAAGAGAGAGAGAGACAACCAGCCCATGCAGACACGCTCCGCAACCACATTTGACCAAAACGAGAAGTCGGAGACAGACTCTCCCCGTTGCCGCTCGGGTTGTGCGAACCACCGGACGGTCCTGTCCAAAGACAAACCAACGCACCTCCCGAAACGTGAAGTTCGCTCGGATCCGAACTTCAGGACGATGCGACAGGCAGAGACGCCGTCAGAGACACACGGTCCGTGGACTGGAGCTGTTGTCGCAATCCACGGGGGACCAGGAAGACCACTGTCTGTCCAATAGACAGGCGACACAGGAAGTTCGCTGGAATCCGAACTTCAGGAGGCTGCGAGAAAGATAGACAGAGAGAAATACTGGATCACGTATGAGGTTAGACGCAAGTTGGGGTCCGAGCAAGGTGTTCAATGGAAAACCCGGGGTCTCGCAGGTGACCGGAGGTTCTGATGGCAGTAGTCATTGAGCCAGTCTCCGCACATCGCAAAACTGGGCTCAAAAGAGATGCACATCCAAGAGTGTTTTTGCGCCCCAGAATTGTTCGGCCAGCTTCAAACTCTGCAACTGGTACCCCTAAGAGTGCTTTTGGCATTTCGCAACGACAATGATCGGCTGTTTGGCACATGTTGATGGTGGTCGGGCGACAACCGAATACGGATGGTGTTTGTGAAGTTCGATTGGCGGCGGTCTCAGATCGCGAACACGGGCAGGCGAAATCGGTTGCATGACCTTTTCGAAGGCCGCGCCGGACTGGGTTTCGATCTCCGGCCAGCACTCGAAGCTCGAAGGCCGGTCGGACGGGCCTGTGGCCTCCAGCAAGACCGTGCCCGTGGTGTCGGGTGGTTCTTGTGGTCTGCCCGACACCAACAACACCAAAGACAAATCAACGCACAACCCAAAACGTGAAGTTCGCCCGGATCCGGACTTCGCCAGGGCGCGACAAGGAAGGAGACAGCATCTGAGATAGACGACCAACATGTTATTCGTTGGATGTTGAACTGAACGACAATCAGGGATTTGCACGACAAGTGCACGGTATTGCGTTTACCAGCAACTGCTGCCTCTAACACCTCTCCCCACTACTTCAAATCTCGCAATTTCGGAAGCACACAAAACTCTCACACCTCTCCCTTCCTCTCCTTTAAACACAAGGTCTGACCACCCGTCCAGATCTAGTGGCAGTCGGGGTTCCCCGGGGACGAGGTCGTGAACCGAAGCCATACCAAGCATTCATTGATGATCCGTACACGTGGATCTGCGGTTCGTCGACTGACGCACTCTCCGAAAAGACGGACATTTATTTCATCCTAACAAACACTCCCGGTCCTGCTAAGGAATTCCCTATACAGTCTCATATGTCAGACACTTTCTCCTCCACCTCATGCGGCAACGAAAAGTTTTGGACCGGCCCTGCTATCACCCAATCTCGCAACCCATCACCACGAGCAGGCCCGCACGTCGGCACGAATTTGGACCCCTCAATTACCACCTCGTTGCGTGACACAAGCACAACTGCATCGACGAGTTTCCTACTTTTGTTCGAAGTGGCGACAAATAGAACTCTGGCGAAATCGGAACCGGACACAGTCAACCGCACACAACAGTATGACACAGCTTGTGGAAAAATTCCAGGGCAACGGAATGGGTACTGCTCCAGGAACGAGCAGTGACGAGCGCAGTCCACCAGCTCTTGTTTCCGCGAGGCTCCCCAGGCTCATGGCGACGAGCTGACGTAGTGACACTCGAGGCGACTGAAATGGGGGCTAATGCAGCTGAGTACTTTGCACATACGGTTCAGGAACTTGTGTCCAAGGACAGCGTCAAGAAGTCGGATGAGATTCCCAAACTCCAACAGGTTGGCGAACTTGTACTGGCTTGCCCAAGGGCAGCGACTCTCCATCGTGTCCCAATTGCCCTCGCACAAACTGTCAAGATGCAGGTCCATGCACGGGACGACGGTCGTCCATGGGTCCTCTTCAAAGTCCTCACCGGTCGCCCCGTGGATCAAAGTGACACCGTTGAAATGCCTCACGGATTTTGCACAAGGAGGAAACGGATCTGCTAAGCGAATGTGCGTCTCAGGACTCATGGTCCGTGGTGTCGAAAACATCGACTCCATGATCCGTAGTGTCGAGAAGGTCGCCTCCATTATGCGCCCTGCACACCACGCGCACACACCAAATGACACACACGGGCACCTAAACACTCGTAAACACGTCATGTTATGACATTTGACGGAGCGTACGCTCAAAGATCTGATTTCGGGTGGTCGACTTGGTTGGTGTTCACATCTACCGGCCAGCAGGCCAGCCGCAAACATGTCCCGCGAGAGGTGGGAACCTGAAGTTCGTCGTGATCCGAACTTGGCGAGACTGCGTGGGAGAGACAAAGCTGTCTCCCAAACTCGTCGTCCCAAACTTCCACGAAGTTCGGATCCTGGCGGACTTCACATTTTTACGAATACAAAGTTGTGGCAATCCACCGGTCGCCAGGAAGTCCACAGTCAGAACCGACACCACGCGAAAAGAGAAGCATGCCGGGGTCCGAACGTGACGACTGCACGGGGAACCGTGCACGAGAAGTTCGGATCCCAGCGGACTTCGCATTTTATCGAATATGAAGTTCCCCGAGATCCGAAATTGACGATTGTGCGAGGAATCGTGCATGGGAGGTTTGGATCCACGGCCCAGCAGGTGGGCCGCAAACATGTATTGCGAACGGAGGAAAGGTCAAGTTCGCTGGGATCCGAACTTGGCGAAATCGTGCGGGAGAGACACTGTCGGCGAACTCAATGAGGGGACGAGGAACCATGCACGAGAAGTAAGGATCCAGGCGGACTTCGCATTTTTACGAAACAGAAGTTGTGGCAAACCACCGGGGGCGAGAAAGCCCACAGTCAGAACCCACACCATGCGAGAAGCGAAGTTCACCGGGGTCCGAACTTGACGAGTATACGAGGAACCGCGCACGAGAAGTTCGAATCCCGATGGACTTTGCATTTTCACGAATCCGAAGTTCGTCGGGGTCCGAACTTGGCGAATGTGCGAGGAACTGGGTACGCGAGGTTCGGATCCACGGGAGGGCAGGCGAGCGGGAAAAATGTCAGGCGAAAGGTGGGAACCTAATGTTCGCCGGGATCCGGACTTGTCGAAACCGCGTGGGAGAAAAACAATCGGCGAACTCGGCGATTGAACGAGGAGGCGTGCGCGAGAAGTTCGGATCCTGGCGGACTTCACATTGTTACGAATCCGAAGTTGTGGCAATCCCCCGGGGGCCAGAAAGTCCACATTCTGAACCCGCAGAATGCGAAAAGCGAAGTTCGTCGGGGTCCGAACTTGACGTCTGTACAAGGAACCGTGCAGGAAAAGTCCGGATCCTCGCGGACTTCGCATTTTCACCAATCTAAAGTTCACCGAGGTCCGGACTTGACAATTGTGAAAGGAACCGTGCAAGCGAGGTTCGGATCCACAGGCCAGCAGGCGAGCGAAAAACATGTCTTGCGAAAGGCGGGAACCTGAAGTTTGTCGGGATCCGAGTTTGGCGACATTGCGTGGGAGAGACACACCTGGCTGCCAAACTCACCGTCCAACAATTTTTTAAAGTTCAGATCCCGGCGGACTTCAAATTTTTACACGTCCTCGGCTGTGGTTGTGGACCGGGGTTGCAAAGCGTGTTCGAACAGCTGCACAAGCTCGCCAGAATTTGAACTTCTTCCCGTGTTTGATTGCGCGATCAATTCGGTTGGTGTGGCCATGGTTGTGATGGCGGATTAAAAAGACCACGTTCCGATTACGAGGACTGTGCTGGCGACGCGTG
>BFEA01000983.1:146299-155458 GCA_003427395.1 Chara braunii
CTTTACAGAGTTCTGGGTACATGACTGTTCTTTGGGTGGTGTTGCCACAAAAAAAATGTCCTATCACTGGGACCCCAACAAAAACAAAGTATGTCATGCTCCCGGTCGACACGCTGCAACCGATGTCAAATTCGGATCCGGGCAGACTTCGTGGTTAACACCCGTTCGTGGTCCCTCAGTGAAACCGGGGGCAAGTTCGGATCTTCGGGAATTTCGTTGACCCCCATGATCCTGGCTGTGAAACCTGCCATTGCCTGAGTGTGAGCTCGCCTTGTCTGCGGGACTAATTGGGGGTCGTAGGGGCTGTTTGAGGGTGCTTAACGATGGGTTTTTAGATGTGGATCGTCGTGTTTTCCGCTAATCAGCCCGTCCAATATGAGACTTGATGCGAAGAAACTCATTCCTCTCTATTCCGACGACTGCCAAGTTCGGATCTCGCCGGACTTCGAGGTTTGACTTGAATCTAACCGACCATTTCCAACGGCGTGGCCTTCCGCATGTGTTGTGGTCGCCAGAGACCTTTGGGTGCGCAAAAGTGCCAGCCTGTCGAATTGCCTCGTTGGGGTTTAAGGGGGTTCCCGACGGCGATGTCGTCATCGGCATGCGCGCAATCTGGTCGCCGACATTCCCGTGTATCCGCGCGCATTGCGGTTCGCGCTATCATATGTCGACGTTGGCAGCGAGCGAGTCGGACCTCACCTTGTCGACTGGACGAATCGTGGTTAGATAAGGTTGCAGGAAGGTCCACCAGCCATGGTCCTTTTTTTTTTTGTGGTTACAGTCATTGTCATCACGCACGAGCTGGCTTTGTCGATGGGGTGAATCGCCGCACGAGCTCGCTTTGTCGATGGGAGAATCGGCGTCTATGGGGGTGTATTGGGGGCCGCGCTGCGCCGATTTCTGACGTGGTGCACCTACGACTACCATTTGTGTTCTGCATGCTGTCGTCGAACAGGCACTTGCGAGTAGCAGTAGGGCCTCCCTGACCATGCAGCCACACATAGCGTTCCTTCTGTGCACTTCTAGACCCATCCTCCAAATATCCGACATCCCCCGCACAAACCGGTTCCCCGCCAGTCCAGCAACCGCCAAGTTCGGATCCCGGCGGACTTTAAGGTCCCGCATAAATTTAACCGCCCTTTTTGACGGCCTCGACTATCGAGTGTGTTCTGATTATCAGAGGCCTCTGGGTGCGCAAAAGTGCTCGCACTATGCAGACCTCGGCGTTCGTCGCAATCCGGACTTGCAAGCGGCCGTATTCCCGCGCTGGTTCGAACAAATTTCATGGCACAAAAATCCACAGTGTGGGCACAGATCATCGGGGTTTGTGGGGGTCGGTTGCGGGCGGCGATGAACCGCTCCGAAATGCGGTGCGCCCAAGCATTGCCTTTTTGTTTTCAAACAAATGCCAACCACCCGTTCCAATACCTACAGTCGCGCGAAAACCTGTTACTCGCTGCAGGCGAATCCCCCAAGTTCGGATCCTGGCGGGCTTTGAGGATCTGCGCAAATCTAACCGTCCTTCGCATGATGCTTGGAGCTTCGAGTGCGAGTTGATTGCAAGAGGACTGTGGGTGCGAAAAATTGCTCGCCTTCTGAAATGCCCTTGAAGGGGTTTATGGGGGTTGCCGACGGTGACAACGGCCGTGTTCGTTATCGGTGTGTCGTCGATCTTTGTTGCCCCCCAGGGGTTTTGACCGTCGTGGTGCGCGGAGTCTTGTCGCAGACATGCGCGTGTTTTTGCGTGCTGTTCGGTTCGCGCTGTCGCACGTCGATGTTCCCGGCGGGCGAATCGGGGGTCACCTTGTCGACTGGCCCAATCACGGTTTGGAAGGGTTGCAGGGGGGATCTTTCATCAATTTCTACATTATTCTTCTCTGCGCAATGGAGATGTCCGAGTTCAACAAGCTCTTGTAGTGGTGCCTCTGAATGGAACACCGCACGAGCTCGCTTAGACGATGGTGAGAATCGGTGCTTATAGGGGTCTGTTTGGGGTCGCGCTGCGCCGAATTGTGTGGTGGTGCATCCACCATTACCCTTTGTTCTGAGCGTGCTATCGCACGACGAAAACTTGAGAGCGGCAAAGCCTTCCTTCTGTGTGCCCAAACATAGCTTTCCTTGTGTGCACCCGCTGGCGCTCCCTTCCACTGGCACCGGCCGCGCGAAAACAAGTTCCTTTCTGCTCCCGCACCCGCCAAATTTGGATCCCGGCGATTTTTTAGGCTCCGCGTAAATCTAACCGTTATTTTCAACAGCTTGGACTTCCCCGTCCGTCTTCAATGCTGGCGGCCTGGTAGTGCGCAAAAGTGCGCGATGGTGAGAATCGATGTTTATAGGGGTCAGCTTGGGGTCGCGCTGCGCCGAATTCTGTGGTGGTGCATCCACCATTACCTTTTGTTCTAAGCGTGCTATCGCACGACGAAAACTTGAGAGCGGCAAAGCCTTCCTTCCGTGCGCCCAAACATAGCTTTCCTTGTGTGCACCCGCTAGCGCTCCCTTCCACTGGCACCGGCCGCACAAAAACAGGTTCCTTGTTGCTCCCGCACTCGCCAAATTCGGATCCCGACGAACGTTGAGGCTCCGCGTAAATCTGACCGTTATTTTCGAAGGCTTGGACTTCCCCGTCTGTCTTCAATGTCGGCAGCCTGGTAGTGCGCAAAAGTGCTCGATNAGGCTCCGCGTAAATCTGACCGTTATTTTCGAAGGCTTGGACTTCCCCGTCTGTCTTCAATGTCGGCAGCCTGGTAGTGCGCAAAAGTGCTCGATGGTGAGAATCGGTGTTTATAGGGGTCAGTTTGGGGTCGCGCTGCGCCGAATTGTGTGGTGGTGCATCCACCATTACCCTTTGTTTTGCGCGTGCTATCGCACGACGAAAACATGAGAGCGGCAGAGCCTTCCTTCTGTGCGCCCAAACATAGCTTTCCTTGTGTGCACCCGCTGGCGCTCAATTCCACTGGCACCGGCCGCGCGAAAACAGGTTCGCTGCTGCTCCCGCACCCGCCAAATTCGGATCCCGGCGAACTTTCAGGCTCCGCGTAAATCTGACCGTTATTTTCNGGCCGCGCGAAAACAGGTTCGCTGCTGCTCCCGCACCCGCCAAATTCGGATCCCGGCGAACTTTCAGGCTCCGCGTAAATCTGACCGTTATTTTCAACAACTTGGACTTCCTGATCCGTCTTCAATGGCGGCGGTCTGGTAGTGCGCAAAAGTGCTTGCCTTCAGAATTTTCCTAAAAGGGGTTTATTGGGGTTGACGACCGTGTAAGTGGCCCTTACTTCCTTAGTAATCGTGCTTATAGTTTGCTCCGCTGTTTTGTAAAGTGTGAACACGAATTCGAATGACCCGTTCAATCCGCACAAGAGAGAGTAATCGATTACGTTGACGGGAATCGCATCCGCTGCACCGATGGTTACATGACGGTGCCAAAGACGGCTCGGCGAACGACCGTATGAACTGGGCTATGGAAACTGAACAAGCCGTCGATTTGCATTACCAGCTACAACACCTGGAATTGGCCCCGACGACCTCTTCGGACAGTTCGCCGTTCCAATAGTCCGCTGCAACTTTCCCAAAAAACCGAGTCTCGCTTTTCGTTAGAGCTTTGGAGGTTGCATCCAACTGCCTACAGAATTGGCAACAACGTCTAAGTGCGAAGAACCGTCTACCTCCCGGATCGAGTTCCACATTCCTGGTGAGGTGCATCCCACAGCTTCGGCGCACAGCAGTTGCGTCCCAATGGGTGTTTCTTACGCATCATCTGATGACGAGAGTGAGCGGTTGGTGGCCACTGATTACTCGTCTGGACAACTGTCCTCTTCCAGTGGACCTTTGCTTCGCGCTAGCTCCTGTAGTACGAAGTTGGTTGCCACCGACGATTCTTCGGAGAAACTTTCCACAGCACGGGCGAGTCCAACGCAAGTGCAAAGTGATGATGCGATTCCAATTGAGAGTCAGTCTGGGTCGGAAGCGTCTGGCAGGGGTGATGCAGAGAGAAGAGCGATACTGCAGATTCTGCCCGCACCTCTGCCAGGCGAAAGACGAAGGTATAGCATGGCTAATAGGAACAGTAGGAGGAAATAACAATACAAAAAAACGAGAAACATGCTGCAAGGCTCGATGTTGTAAGGTTCGATGTTGTTCATGGTGCAAGGCTCGAAACAGTAGGAGGAAAGAACAGTACAAAAGACTGTTCATGGTGCGCGGCATGACATGTTGCAAAGCTCGATGTTGTTACAACGTGTCGCCTTAGGAAGTGCGAAAGGTTAGACAAGGACTGTACAGTAAGAGTCCGGGAGAGCGAGCTGAGTGGTGGATGAAAAGTATTAAGGATTTCACAGTAAATAAGGGTGGACAGAAATGTGTCTGCCCTATGGAGTTGGAACGTTCGATGTGCGTCAAGGCATACTGCAATGTACTCGGTGTCTCGCGTAATACATTTTACAGCTACAAAAAGCGTTTCGACAATGGCTCCGTGCGTTCCGAGCATGATCTGACGGGAAGATATCGGCCAACCAATAAAACGGTCGCCATGCTTGCCAGCATGAGAACGTTCATCGAGTGTCATGCGGATAGCATGCCGAATGAGGTGGCTAACCTAGGTGGGGTTTCCAGACCGAAGCTTCGACTCCCGGCTGCTTTCACGAAGAGATCAATTTATGAGTCCATCAAATCAGACTTTCTGGCCGCTGGCCTCGATGTTGTGTCTGAGTCCAACTTTTATAAACTGTGGCGGAAACACTTTTTCCACGTTTCCCTCTCGCAATCTAACACGTTCACGAAGTGCGCCGTCTATCATGAACTGAAGGAACGTATACAATATGCTGCTCTTCCTCGAGATCGAGAACAAGCTCGAGAGGATATGAAAGCACACCAAAGGAGGCGAGTTGAACACAGATTGGACTACAGTCGAGCGAAAACTGATTCCATGGTTCGTCCGAACGAGCGATTGTGTCTCATCATTGACGACATGGATCAGAAGAAAATAACTATCCCCCATATTGGTCAAGCGAACTACTCGAAAGCACTTGGCACGAGATGATGATGAAGACTAATCTGACAACCGTCATTCCACACGGTAGAGACCCTAGTATATATGTATACACCTGGTTTCCGTATTTCAAACACGATTCGAACACAGTCGCTACTTGTGTTATGAGAACCCTTGTCGAAATTCAAGGGAGCGGGACGCCACTGCCACGGTTTTTGCGCATTCAAGCAGATAATTGTTGGCGGGGAAACAAGAACAAGTACATATGTGCGATGGCTGCACTATTGGTTAAGTTCGAAGTTTTCGAAGAGGTAGAAATAGGTTTCATGCTGGTGGGACACACCCATACAGACGTTGACGCTACTGTCAACGTTTTCTCGAAGAAATTGAAAGACGTAAACGCTTATACTATGGATGAGTTCTTCGAGCTCATAGAGCAATCCCACAAAAAGCCTCCCAAATGTATTTTCCTCGATACGATGGAAGATTGGATTAGTATAGTGGACTCGTGCGTTGCGTCAGACATTACCGGTATTTCGAAACCACAGTTGCTTAAATTTTTGATGGTTGGAGATAATCCGGGCATGTTGTACAAGGAGTTTTGCGATGATGACAACTGGTTGCCCGAGGAAGGTCCGATTTTTTGGTTCAATCAAAMCCCCGATGAAAGCTATGCAGGTCCTTCATGGTCGTTTAACCCGCCTCATGTGCGACCCCTTCCTCGAAATGACTATTTGAATGGCAAAAATGGTGTTGTTCGATTCTGCGAGTTGCAGGAGAGTAGGCGGTCGACGTGGTGCACTTACAATGACCATGAGGTGAGTAAGAGAGAAAGAGTTTTGTGTTACTGGGAGGAGGTTATCAAACATGGTGATGAGATCATTGCCAACGGATTGTCCTCACAACCTCAGGAAAGTTTTTGGCCACGACCACGACTGCTCGAAATCGAGGAACAACCTCCTCCTCACAATGTCAACATCAACGAAGACAGGGAACCCCTGTTTGTTGGACGAAGAAAAAATCGCCCGAAGACTAGTTTCGACCCCCTCGTGCATGTTGACGTGGGCACTTTTCTTATCCTTCGCCCCTTCGACGATGATCTGTCCAGCGGTGTGCCAATCTAGGTGGGCAAAACTCTTTCTCGGGTGGTTGTTGATTATAATTCGCAAAATTATAATCAAGTGCTAGTGGAATATTGGGTGCCGACTGGGAGAGCGAAGTCGCTCGAACAACTGTATGAGAACGCATGGGAAAAACGATGGAAAATGACTGACCAGACACAATGGCAGGATGCTGACTCGATCGCTTTTGGTTGGGAGAGACCAGTCCGTGGTACAAGACCATTCACGACTGGACTTGTCATTCCTTCCAGTGTTCGACTGAATGCTGAAACTGCACTTCTGGATCTGAGTCCGTCGGGTAAAGGTCCATCTGGTGAAGGTCCATCTGCTGAAGGGAGTGTAGATGGAGGGGACAAGAGCGATTAGTGCACGTCCGCTCGATAGAGTGGGGGAGTGAGATTTTTGTAAAATAACTGTTTGAACGGACGAGAATTCATAATGGAGCATATTATTTTTGCGATGATTTTGCGTAGCGAATTTTGTCCATGGTCCACGGTTTAATTTTTTAAGATGGTTGGTGATGGTTCAACAATTTCTGAAGTTAAGTTCATCATGAAGGCGATTTTTTTACTATTTCGATATTTCATTTTCATTTATGTTTGCATTTCATGTCTTGTGTAGGGAGTGCGACAGGAGTCATGGACCATCGGCATGATTATGCATGTCCCATTCACCCTTGTGCATGCAGATTCCGTGGTTTGGGAGGCGATACCGAAATTGTCGAGTCGATGACAACAGAGTTCGAAAACGACCCGTGGATGACCGTCGTCCCCTTCTTTGACAAGCCTATCGATGCGTGATCCGAGGCAGAATGGGATAGAGCCATCTTGGCAAGGAAATGTCCATGGCATAAGGAGTACAAGTTTGCTTCCGCGATGGAGTGGGGAAGTCTGATCAAAGTACCTCATTATGCCAGTGGTGTCAGGCAACTTCCGTCCCTGCCCGCCGCGCTTAGGCAGGAAGAGAATAACCGGTTTAACCTTTGTCTGGACAACGTCACGAGGTCACCTCAGGTGTGGTCTGCAGACTTGAAACAAGAGTTGTTGGACTGTGCATCCTACAATCCATTTTTGGAAGTATATACGCTGCGCGGTGCCGGAATACAGCCAAAAAATGTGTCGTATTGTTGCATACGGTTGTCTGTGGCCGGTTCTGACTTCTGCAGAGTGTTTTGTGTGGCATGTTCAAACCGAAAGCGGACTTTGGTAGACGCTGTAGTGCTAGTTTCTTGCAACCAGCTTAGAATCTATGGTCGCAACATGGGGAATTTGCACCTTCTGTACGAGAATGGACAATCTGATTTGGAGATTGTCAGTCAAATTGATGAGGTTCATAAGTGGCATGAGGTAGAGCAAGTGACATGTTGTGTGCGTGATGCCATCGGTAAGTCCTTGGCAGGTGCCTGTAGGTTTGTAAGGATGAAGTACATTTCGGTGTTCTCGAGGGTGGCGATGAAGGGACAACCACAAACTCTTGTTTTCGGGTCGTCTATGAATGCCTTATACGGGTTTGGTTCTAAAGGGACGCGGGGACATCGGTAAGAGTTTTAAATTTTGTAAATGATAGCGTTTGAGAAATTTTACATTGTTGCGGCTTGTAGCGTTTAATTTAGACGTAGTTTAATACACAGTTGGCTTGTAGCGTTTAATGAAGACGTACTTCAATCTTGCATTTATGATTTCTTGCACGTGTCGGTACAATTTTGAACTTTTATTTACCGATACAATTTTCGACTCTTAATTTTTCATGGGTACGACATTTCTTGAAGTGAGACGGAATCCATGGTACTCACGTGAATTTCAGTTTCATATGACAATGTCATATCGGTTTATGATTTTTTGTCAAAGTGCGCCGGAATCCATACATAAACCATCTTGTTTACCGTGTGATTGCATTGACTCATCGATGGATTTCTAGTTGCTTCTTCACACAGTGTCATGTGTAGTACGTCTGACTCAATGCTCACTGATAGTCTGTCCGTGTGATGTTGTTCAAGTGCATTTCGTCAGTTGTTCAGTGAGGTTATTGACAACCCTGTCGTTCAGTGTCTCATTACATCCGCTGTTCAAGTGCATTTCAATGTATGACAATGACATGTTTGTTTCGTCTTTAAAGTCACATAAATTATCAAAGTGTGATAGAGTCCAAAATTATCGAAGTGTCACAGTGTTGGAATCCATCCTTAAATCACACCGAACAGACTGAGTGTCACGTTTTTTAATAAGTATGTAGTACATAAATTATCGAAGTGCGATGGAACCCATAGTCACTGTACTTAAACCGTAATCTCGTTTCTCGTGTGATTCGTTTGTCGTGTGATTCGTTTGTCATGTGATTGCCTAAGGCTTAAAGTTTGCTCTTCGATCGATTTAATGAGTTAGTATACATTTAATAGAGTTAAAGCAAAAATTATCCAAGTGCGACGGAATCCATACTAGGCTATTAGTACTTAAACCATGCACTTCGTGAAAAGTAGACATTTCGTGAAAACTGGATCCGAGTCAAAAACTTTACATTGATTTAAAAAAAAAAGGGTTTTAAGGATGTCACAAAGGACACGCATTGGTCGTTGTCATAAACATTTGGGCATAAACCTATATTTTTTGTCAAGCAACGAGACAGACGGAACACAAAAAAACAAACAACATGTTATTGCCAATACATCCAAGTTGCAAATCTTCTTTGCATAAGGAAAACTATGTTTTTGGAAGTCATACGCATAAGTGGAGGCAACTGCACGTCAGTTGCCTCTGCTTCTCCCCCTTCCGCGGCTCCTCCTCCACTTCTCCCCCTCCGTTGTTCCTCTCGACTCCGCCGCTCCTCCCAACTTCGCCGCTCCTCCCGAGTCCGCCGCTCCTCCGCTCCTCCCCCTGCGCTGCTTCTCCACACTTCTCTGCTCCTCCCCACTCCTCCACTCCTCCCCCTACCGCGGCTCCTCTCCCCTCCACGGCTCCTCCTCCGCTCCTCCCCCTCCTCTGGTCCTCCCGACTCCTCCCTCTCCGCAGCTCCTCCCCCCTATGCCGCTCCTCCTCCGAACCCCGCTCCTACCCC
>BFEA01000983.1:170841-185939 GCA_003427395.1 Chara braunii
CCGCAAAGCAACGGTCCGGTAATGTTGTTTGGTCCCCCATGGCCCGCGCGACGGGACCGATAGCACGAATCCCCCCACCCCGAAACTGCCTCTCGGTGTGCCGGTGTGAAACGACATGACAAACCCTGAAACCGAGTCCCGACAGGTACCTGCCGCTGCGCCCGCCGCACCCCTCCCCCCGAAGTGCCACACCAAAGAACCAGGTCTCTTACGGGACCGTCACGCGAGACGGAGGTTTTGCTTTAGAGTATTAGGGATAAGGAAAAATAAGAAATGCAGATGATATAAAACAACCCTTCTTTTTAACTCACCATTATTCTTACGGTGTTGTCGTTTAACATTGCTGCAGTAACGTGTGCCCTTGATGCTGTAAACAAGATTATGATCTCTTGAGTACATCGTCACATTCCTTATAGCACTTGTTGAATTTTTGAAAAAAGAATGAAATAAATGTCTGAAAAAAGAGTCTTGGCATAAGATGATGTTAGAGTATTAGAACATAGGGAAATTTTTGAGATGATCCTGAAATTTCCATTAATTTGCCGCGTGCCCCTCTGAAGGCCGACTTATCCTGTCGTGCCCCTCCAGCCTAAGAAGTTTTCTGCAGGCCCCTATCAGCATGGGGCACAACTTTCCGCTATGCCTTTACAGGACCACGGATGGTGTTTCATCGGTAGCTCCTCGAAATTCCCTCACAAGAGGCATGCATCTTTCTGTGACACCCTTGCAGCAGGCCACCGAAAATGCTGCAGCAGGGGCACGAAAGAAAGATCCTCTCCCAGGGCCAGGGGAAAGGCAGAGAGTGTCAACATCAGCCACAGGGTCATGCTGGAAAGATGCTCGGTACCGGTAGGGGCATACGGGAAATGTTTCAGTTGGTTCTCAAAGGCTATCCAGTAGGGGCACACTCGAAATTTGGGAATGGTACTGGTAGGAGCATGTGAAACATGTTTCAGGCCCAAACGACACCAGGGGTTTTCTGGAAACATCATTCGCTGTCAGAGGGGCGCAACAGGGTAAGTCAGACGTCCGAGGGGCATGCACAAAAATTAATGGAAATTTCAGGGGCAGCTCGAATATTTTTCCCTATAACATAAGATGATATTGAGGTATTCAAACACATGCTGATTTAAAAGTTGTAGAACATAACTTTTTGCATATCGAATGGTAAACAGACTCCACAGAGAATTCAAAGTTTCGGTAACTGAAAACAATTACAACTACCTCCATTATCCCATAGAAGTTAAGCATATGTTTGGGTACAAAGGATGACAAGAAACTCACATGTTTCACCGGGCAGACGATGCCGGCTTGCCAGTTTGAGAATAAAAGAATCAAGAGTTGGGAATGGCGATCTTGCAATCTTTTGTGGTTGACTTGTTGCAGAATATGAACTGAAGATATCTTGAATAAAATCCGTCTTCAATGCCAAATCATCAGAAGAAACAATTTCATCCAAGCCGGTTTCCTCCTCGTGAATGAAGAGAAGACACGTATTAGTACACACTACATGACCTCTTGTGGCTTCACTTGGAAAAACAAATACTACAGGTGATGCACTAATGGTGCAGGCAACCTTCCTCCCAGGCCCCCCCTTCATTTCGCACCATTACACGGCATAGCCACATGGTCCGATCTCTTTCCTTTATCCCACCTTTCCCCATAACCGTTCGACCCCCCCCATGTCTCTCTCTCTCTCTCTCTATCGCCGCTCCCACACACATACATAAACGAAACGGGAAAAAATAAAATAAAATGAAAAAAACAAATCTTGTCATGCAGTGCATTTTCACCTTCCCTCACCCTCCATCGACTTCCCCTAACCCTCCGCCTTTTGCCTTCCCCCTTCGGAACATGTTTATCTCGAGAACTAAAAAAAACAAACTCCTTAAATAGTGTTGAAAACCAGACATGTATGAAGAACTTTGCTCAGTGCACTAATTGCTCAACTTAGTCGAACTTACCCCTTTGGAAAATTTGGTTGTCTCAGACATGTCATAAGTTGTGATGAACATGTTTCTCGTGTGCTCCAAATCTTCGATCTACAGAACACAGAAGCAACAAATTTTTGGTTACTTCATGAAAATTTAGTACAACAAGTGGAGTTGTCGCGGCTAGGCTGAGAATCAACGCAAGGGCAGGAATCAAAGAGGTAAATGCAACATCCCCTACACATAGTAAAAATCAAATCGCTCGATCACGCAAAAAATAATCATTCTGAAAAGAAGAAAAAAAAAAGTTCTAGAAGAACAAAATAGGAAACTCTTGAGCTGCGTTCCAACCTGTATGCCCCCCCCAGGAAACTCTTGAGCTGCGTTGCAACCTCGATGCCCCCCCGCGTATGAGTACGGATTCGTACTTTTGCACTCGTATGGTAAGCGTCCCGTATGACTTTTTTTTTTTACCCGTTTTTTGTTTGTCTCATATTCTAATAAGAATTTGTAGGTGATGCCCAAACACATGTTGCTTGTTTTGTGCTATTGCATAACATTTTATTTTCCAGATTTTTTGGAATTAAATTTTTTTTTCTTATCTTTTTTGTACAGTGGAGTACAAAACGTACAAGGTGACGTAGTGTTTTGGAATTTTTGCCTTCTCAGGTTGATACAAGACTTTCAGATTGATACAACACTCCTCTACTGATTGTCCCTTGTCTCTACATCACAAGTACGCTGAGGAGTGCTCAACAGTTATGAAGTCGCCCCTCCTTCCAGCCACACTATCACTATGGATAAACTGCACGTATAAGTGTGTCATTCACCCAACACCCTCCCCCACTACCGTCTTCCCCCGAACATAACGCACCCTAAAAATGAATGTATACGAGTTATATTTCCGGCCAGATACAGCCAAAACGAGGGTGCGTTGTGTTCGGGTGAAGACGGTAGATCCCTACACCACCCTACAGTGATCAACCCCACGTGTTTGAGAGCGTCACACCTGAGCTTTGGACCGCGGACACCTGATGTAAAAAACGTCGAACCCCGAAAAATACCGACGGTTTGCCGAGTGAGACCGGGCCCTGGAAAGTACCTGCAACTTTATCCTTGCCACTGACAGTCACCTCCTAAGCGGGACGGTAAAGCGAGACCCACTAAGTTCCTTAACAGTAGAAATAAAAAGAAATAGAGAAACTAGAATGGAAAATATCTGTAAACATATCGTGAATTTTGGAGTACCAAAATGACCTGTCGGCTTCAAATATAAGGAAAAACCTTGTTTGGTAGAAAACGGCAACCTCATCAGCTGCTTTTTCTTGTACACTTAGAGGTCAATGAACAGTCATTTACCCTTCTTTGTTTCAACAAACAAATTTTCGTATGTTGCAAACTTTGCCTTGTTGATCTCAATATGTTGACAAATCTGCATAGACATATGCGAAAAACACCACGGGATAAGAAACATGTACAATGAACCCAAGTTGAAAACTTTCAAAGGTATGGGATAAAAAATTGAAGTGGACCGAATTAAAACATTATGATTGAATTTCGAAAGTTGAACAGATGTTTGCAAGGATTTGACTCCTCACCAATGCTAGTAAACGCCATGCCCGCCCGAGGGCGGACATGCAAATCTGTGCTATGGCCTGAGTTCCAGCCAGTGTGATCACGTTAAATGGTTGTGTGAAACTCTGTGTGGGTTTGTATCTTCGACGCAGCACTTTGTGAGTGCCCATCTGGTTGTGTGAAACTCTGTGTGGGCTTGATCTAAGGGTTATGCCCCACGCAGGCCCCTTTAGGGCCTCATCCTTGATATGTCGAGGCCCCGCGGATAAAGGGTACCCTCCCTAAGTGAACGTGGGCCTGGAAAAGTTATGCAAGGCCTACTTTTTGCCATTTTGCCCTGGATGCCAGACATTTGCAGTATATGAGTTGATTACAAAGAAATGTGAGCCTTTTCAGCCTTTTCAGACTCTTTCCAGGACTTGCAGCCTCGACAGGCAGTTGAGCCCAAGGCCCAGTATAGTTGAGGGCCTGGGCGTGAGCTACCAGAGGTTGACACATCACACCACAATAGCAGACCAATGAGATTTCAGCATTGTTGTCACATCTCAGCCATGAGCCAATGCGATCGCAGCAAACATGTGTAGGCCGTGGACATCCTGGTCGTGCCAAACTGTAAAGGGCCCAAGGCATAACTGCAACTGGGCGTGGGCATAGATGTTGGGGCCCAACTGAAAGCTACACGATCCTCACGCAGCGAGGCCCAGAGGCAGCAAAGGGTGACCTCACTTTCCATATAGGAAAGTGAGCAGCCCTGAGAAGCTCATTCAGGCCTTGGTATCCAATGTGGTCACGCTGCTGCGTTGCTGCAGGCTGGGTCGTGCGCACGAGCGCTAGTGGTGAGAGGTGCACTACAGGGGCAATGGGCGCCAGACAGCCATAGCCACGTTGCTGGGTGCAAGGCTGGTTGGCAATGGTGGTCCTTAGGAGAGGGAAGCACATTGTGGATGAGAGGAATTTGAGAGAGAGACGGAAAGAGGAGAGACCTTACGTGGCTGAGCGGCAGTCTACATCAGGGTCGTCTTCTTGGTCTTTGATCTTCAGCTGTAAATGGACTTCAGTGGCACAAGGTCTAAATAGTAGAATGTTAAGAAAACATATGCAATCTGGATATAGCAACGACTCGACAAAGAAAAATGTGAAGAAATTTTGAAACAACGATTGAGCAACTATATAGAATGTTGACCGTAAAGATGTCGAATATGTTTTTTCTTTGTTATCAAATCTAAGTGTTTGCATTATTCTTACCTTATTAACAAACGTTAACACCTCCAGATTATTTGGAAACAACAAGCCATTAACACGTATGAGCAGATGTCTTGAGAATTTGTCCTCCCTCGATGAATCGGTCTCTAATATCGATGGACTTTGGTCACGCAAATGAGGAAACTCTAATCGTATAAGGCCATGCGTTAGCATCAATAACGTCTCGACCATCGCATTCCCATCCTTGTCTTCATTCAAATTTGGTGAAAATTCAAGATCGAAATACAAGTGACATTGCGTTTTCTGCGGGGAAAAAAACCCAAATGATCAGTAATTCAACCAGACAAGTCATCCAAGCAAGAGGGACAAACATATACCACCATGGACTCAAAGATCACACATGCACTCAGATGGTATGAATCCAGGATTATCCAGCAAGCACATGGAATACAACAAAAAACATGTCATAAAAACATATATATATTTTTGAATCTAACGAGAAAAAGAAATTTAGTATATAAAAATTTTACAATTTTTTTTAACAAATTTGCCCTACATATTCCACTATGAGATAGTGCAGATGTTTTACCACTAACAAGCATGTGCAAGGAAAATGAGGAGAGCGTTTTCACAAAAACCAAGTTCCAACATCCATCAAAAGCTAGATAGTCTCGTACTCAAACCAGAAAGCAGAAATGCACCATGAAATACACCAAGTGAGAACAAAAAATTGAATACAATTTAAAATGTAGCTCGTCTCTCGCCATCACCATCAATGCTACAAAATCAATTATCCTATCTAACATCTGCTGCCCAATCTACCTTCACCGACCATCCTACACTAGCCTGTCTATGAGGTCACAACCAGTTAGCTCGTCAGCAACATCTTAATGAATATGAACATATCGTCCAATCACAAACTTCACATGTCACCGACTCTCCCTTTGTTTCATCCCCTCATCTTTCCATACAGTCCATCTCCACATCATCCAAGGACGACCTCATGTCACATATGCTGGGTTCTTTGACCCCCACCCCTACCAGGGCTGGCTGGGCTCTGGTGCTGCTGCTATGCAGCTCCCAACATCACCTCACACATGTTCAACTTCAGTCACTCGTTCCTAGCAATCTCATGCGCATCAAAAGCGCAATGTTGCAAAATATGCACTAAGTGCCTGAATGCATGAACTGCAGGCAAGCTGTTCCTTGTATGGAAAAGGCTCGCCTCGAAAGGCTGCCTGCCAAATTGGATCGAGTTCCCAGTAGTAACTTTGCACACCTCTGCGTTGAATCTCACGTCAAACCCACATTTTTCGCATGCTCAATCAGTCGGGCTCCTGTAACCACCTGACTAAGTCTGAGGCTTAGAGAATTCCTACTGTGCAGTTAGACTTGTGTAGAACAAGCCTACAAGGCTCATGAACCCAAGCTGTTGTACATTAGGGTGTGGTAACCAACTAATGCCCTGTAACTGTCAACAACCCACCGGTCGGACCCCCACTTGCACTTAGTCCCAAACAAAGAAATATCACATTAAATGTCCAGAGCTCGCCTTCATCTAGGGCAGGCACAAAAGCTGACACGCACTTAGGAGGACACCTTAATTTGAATTCATAGAAAAGACCGAAAGGTCACTCACTCTAAATTTTTCACGATAAAAAAGATATGTTCGGCATGACCAGCAAGGTGACACTCTGGTCTATATGGAAGGAGATGCACATGAATGATTTAAGGTCTCTCCAATCCACAAAAGAGTATATGCATTGCCAATCATATGGTCGTTGATCCAAGGGGAGATCCTAAGCAAAGATTAAGCGTTCACTCTCGGACTATCTTGACATGCAACAAAAAATCAGAGGCAAATTCACAAGGGTATGCTTGTTGGATGGTAAACTAGTGGGCATAAACGACTAATGCATACGAGGGAATAATTGACATAACTAAAAAAGGGGACAAGGTAAAATAGTTACCTCATCGGCCATACAAAACTCAATAAAGGCAACCTAATTTCATTATATGTTAGCGAGCAAGAGGTTTACAAAGATACAGACCACAACTGGCAGTATGAACCTCCAATTGGATAACTTAGACATCGTCAAGGCTGTTTAGTTTCCATGTCTCTTAATTTTATCTTTTGTTTTAAGGCATAACAGTACAAGTTTAGGAAGACAAACCTCTGAGCAAGGATGAAGAAGCAAGATGACAGTCAATCCTCCAGGTTTATGGAGTAATCAATGCTGGTATCGTGTCCTTCGGCCATATCAGTGGAACATGAGGGTGTATCTTGTTGTATTTTGACTTACCGATGGAAAAGGAGTCGGACTGTTACTCCTCACAACGGATATGGAATCATAAAAATAAAAAAAAACAATGTTGACGAAATTATTCACCTAAGTTAAAAAAACGACATTTGCATAATTGTGAAAAACAAAAAAAGGGTTTCTGAACTTACAGGATCAATTAGCTCGTAGAGAAGATGATCATTTGCATTCATGTCCTTGTATCTCTGCATAACATGCAGGAAGACTGGTCAGTGTTCAAATTCTACGTTCATAATATCTTTTATCAAGTTGGTGATTCTGTTGTTCCTCGTGCTTAATGTGTCCTTCTCGTACAAGTCAGCGTTCAGATTGGGAGTCAAAATTTTGTGTGTTTGAAAAAAAAATTCTGTTTTTGTTTTGGGTCAAGGTAATAACGTGTCAAATTTGGTGTCTTTAGGACGGTTTAAAATTTCCATGTTGAGAATTGCGAAATTTCTAAAAAAAATGGTCAACGGAAGCCTAAATTTTCAGAAATTTACTTATTCCATTTATACGAAATTCTAAAGGGATTTTTAATGAAATTTATCGATCATATATAGAGTGTACATCATACTAAAAAATAATAATAATAAAAAAAATGACTCCATGCTTGCGTACCACACCAAGCGTGTGAAGTGGCTGAACCACCTGGAGGGTCCTTTCGAAGGAAACGCCTAGGACCCGAACATTCGAAAAAATTATGAGCTTAGATAAAAATTAGACGCTTCTAATACAGTAGGGAATTGATAGCATGTTATAGTAAGTTGAAGAACAAAGAAAGCAATATCATTCTAGAAAATGAGAGCAAGAAGATAGATTTTAACGGGGGGGGGGGGGGGGGGGGGGGGGGAGAAAAATTTAGTAATAATATGGGTCAGAAAGGTACGTGCTGGCAGACCACTAGGAAATAAGGAAATGATGCAATCAGATGAACAGAGGGAAAAAAAACAAAGCATTACCTGCAATAGTAGCTGGACACATTCTGAAAGGTACTCGTGTGAGTGTGCCCTTGACCGTTTGGGTGGGAAAATTGTTTTTCCCGNGGGACAATGAACAAGAAGATAAATTTGGTCGTAATATAGATCAGAAAGGTACGTGCTGGCAGACCACTAGGAAATAAGGAAATGAAAAAAAGAAAAGAAAACCAACAACAACGACAAAGCATTACCTGCAATAGTAGCTGGACACATTCTGAAAGGTACTCGTGTGAGTGTGCCCTTGACCGTTTGGGTGGGAAAATTGTTTTTCCCGATTTCCGTTTCGGTACATCCATAATGAAAACCAGTGCGCAATCTCTTATTTTCCTCCTTTTTTTACTTCAATCTTTTGGAGGGAAGTGCATTTGCTATCATTCATCTTCTTTTTTTTTTCCTATCTGGATTGCGTTATTCTTCCTTCATTCCCCCTTGTTGTTTAGTGCCATATGCTGGCACAAGGTAGGGCACTTGAGTTTCAAGGTACGCTGGTACCCGAATGCCGAGATTTCTTTGAAGCATGTTACTGTAGCAGGCAGACTCGGAAAAGTGCAACTCTTGGTTCTTCAATTTAGGCTCGTGTGGAGTAGGGGTTTAAGAAGGAGAATATCTAATTGTAGATCACTCACCTCGTTAAAAAATCATTCCGTTGGATGACAACATACTCAAAGCCTAAGAGTGGTGGTGGCAACTCAGATGCCAAAATAACATAGCAAGGATCTCCTCTGGACATCATTTGACGATGGACATAGTCAAGTGCAACATCGACTTTCGAAAATGTTTCGACAATCTTTCCTAATGAAGTTGACCCCTGTAAACCATCACAAAAATAAAGAAGAATAAATAAAGACAATAATTGATAACTGGAAGTAAAAGCGCTCAAACTTGTTAAGAATCTCACTTTAATTGATTTTCGTGCATGTAAGGGTTTCAAATCATTGTTGGTTTTATAAACCTTTTTCATGATTTGTGACAAAACAAATCTCTCTCTCTCTCTCTCTCTCTCTCTCTCACTCTCCCCCCATCAATAAACTATGCACACCTAAGGACAGACTCTTGACAGCAACTAGGATGAGGAAAAAAAAATGCCAATCCAGCAATCAATTACTATGAAAGTCAATAAAAGTAAGACCACATCCATTGTCGACGAACTGCATGCGTTCAAGAATCAGTCCACCTATATTATGAATGAAATCCAGCAAGTCATACAATGACTCTCCACATTTTGACCCTGTTCTCCCAGACAACATTAAACACACAGTACTTGGGATACACATCTGTCGCGGGCGCCAAACAACACCGAATTTGGCACAGAGCAACCTTGGACAAAAAACAAAATCAAGGAAGGCATGAAAATTAAAAAAATATATAACTTTGGACCGACAACCACTTATTTTAGTTTTGGACCCGTTAACCTTTGAGTACTGACGATGTTTATAAAATTATAAACGTGGATCAAAAGAAAAGGAAGCAAAATACAGATACAAAGAATGAAACTGGCTATGTTTCTGGATAGATGCATTCCTTAAAGAACTGATGTGAACACATCTCCTTCACGGTCTGTTTCGCAAATTTTCCAACACTGGTGGAGGTACTACTAACTTAAAGGATTGAGTGCACTACACTCACTTTTCTGTGATATTCTCCTTCTCCCCTTTCATAAACCCCCATTAAAAAAGAGATAAAAAAACTCATGAAAACATTGTTCTTCACCAACAAGTTCACATCTTTACATTGTCTATTTTTTTGTCTTACAACTACATCTCCCGCTTTTGAACAATCAATCATTGAGGATAATGATTAAAAAATAAATAATTTCATGTGAAATAGAAAAATCTTACCCATCTTGATGCAGCTCTTTCAACTTGGTCAAGAGCAATCTCGCCAACTTCATTCCACATCTGAGAGCTGAGAGACTCGTCCACACAAAATTCACCTACGTAGAAATATAATAGCGAATCACATACATTGAATTAAATAAAAAATGAGCATGTTCTTAAATTTGCAATTTGACTGATCCTACACATTCAACTTGACACTCCGATGTCATTGTTCTCTCCTTAAAGGCAGGGAAGAGAACCAGGCAAATAAATCTGCGAGGGTCAGGGACCAAGGTACGTCTTATGGGGCCCTGTTTGCAGCATTACCCGCCCTAAGTGAAGGCGGAGCTGCCCGCCCTAAGTGAAGACGGGCCTTGCTTTTTGCAAGACGCCCTCGACTGTTAATTTCATATTTGGGGTCCAGGCAGTTGCGACGCGCCAATTCGTTGAAAGAAACACAGGCCGAGCACCGAAGTCATTTCCACGGCCTACCGGGCCTTTCCAAAGAATGCAGGCCCTGGGTGTGATTCACAACCTCATACACAGACAGTTGGGCGCCCAACCGAACGAGGCCCAGCAGCCCAGTAGCTGCTACATCCAGGCAGCCTCCTTGGGCCTTCTGAAAGCGTCTGCGCCCAGGCCAGCCCAGCCATAAAGGAAAGAGCTCTGGCCAGGCAGCCTCATTCAGGCACTCGCATACTAGCAGAAGCCCTTCTGGAGCAAAGGCTCGCGGCTGCGGGCTGGCGCTGAGAGGGGAGGTGCAATGTGGTACAATTGGAAGCATCACAAGCACCTCGATGCCACAAGCATACATTTTTACCATGTTTTTTTTCCAAAGAAAAAGCACCCTTAATTTACAAAACACAAGTACACAGCCAACTCATAGTAAGAAGATCATATGTTTCAACAGTGGGGGAAAAAAAGTTAATCATACACCGGATTGACAATCTTTGGTTTCTCTTTCCCTGGAACTGAAGAAGATTGTTCCAGCACGTCATCTTCAGATTCGCTCCTCGGAATTTCTCTCAACTGACATGTATGAGAATTATTCACAAAACCTTGCTCCTTTTCGTAGATCTTTCTGTCAACTATATCACCAACAATACAAGAAATGCTGATAGAATAATTGCAATAAATTGAGTTACAGTCCTCCCTATTCCATTGCTACTTTCCGTCAACGTTTCAGTCCTCCCTATTCCCTTATCCCTTCCTGTCCCTCCGAACCGAAAAAAACTCATTTCCAATTAGCCTTCCCACTTTCCTTTCCAAACCCAAGTAAAACAGATGTGAGATGAACGGAAAGGACACTTGTCGCAATGGGGAAGGAGTGGTAGACTATGACATTGGGGAATCTGTTAAATACCGAAGAGAGAGTGGAAAAAAAATCAAGAGATCTTATAGAAACGGAGGTGAGATGCAAGTCGAGTGAGGAAAACAGACTTTTGCATACAGCTGAAGAGGACGTTTGGATTAAGAGGGTATTTTGGCAAATTTGACTGGTTCACAATTATAAATTTGCCACTATGTAGAGACAACACCTACGATAGAGCACAATTCTATTAGTCTTACCTCAGCGGATGCATATCCAAGCAACTGGGTGAAGGACACCTAACTCACCGATTTTTAACAACGTGGTCGTACAAATCCCAATCATGGGATAAGTACAGGAAGACTGTGTGCAACAACAAATTTTCAACAGAAGGCGAGCAACCCATGCAAATGATACATCATGACAAAAGTGCGTCACAAGACAACAGGCTGCTTAGAAATTATACTGGTAAACAAAGACATAAAAAATTTACAGACATATTTAAACACTCACCTCTGTCTCATCCAACAGTTGACCATTGACATCAATATCCCGATTTATCGACGTGTTTTCAGAAGATATTGTGGTTTCAAGGAGGCCAGTAATTCGACTCCTCGTTGTTCGTTTTGTTACTGTAACTTTCTCAATGACTTCATTTTTGAAAAAATGGTCCATGACCTGCTTGATAAGAACCAGCCACACAATTCGTTAGTAATTCTAAAATTGGTCATGTGAGTAAATCATTAATGAAATGGAAAAAGACCGAGGACTAAACTATGAAATTCAAAACGTACCCAGACTACAGTTGGGCTGCCCGGGTCCCAGTTGAGCCACAGAAGGTCCACGGAAGACCGAGCAAGGACCACGGAAGGTCCCCAAAAAATTAAAAATAAAATTGAAAAATTGAAAAAATTCTGCAAAATAACTATGTTATCCAGAACAATTAACTAAACATTTTTGCCTTAGCGTCAAATTAAAATTCTTTACCAATTAATATATATTGTCACATTGGAAATCAGAGCGCAAAGTCGGAAAAAGACAAAACAAGAAAAAGAAAAAGAAGGAAAGCCCCACCTATTCGTCACCTCTTACGTACAAGGCCAGCCACGTGGATGACAGGTTGAGCGCCGGATGCCCCTATCTCCGTGTGTCACAAAGACCCACTTGCACGCAGCCAAAAGGCACAGAGGTAAAGAAAAGGAAGAACCAAACCTCACTGAAGAAGAAAGCCTATTAAATAGACGAAGCAAGTGACACATCCCACAGATAATCCAATTTTTTTTTTTTTTTTTTTTTTTTACACAGAAAGATATCACTTTTATTTCAACAACACAAGGGAGGCTGGGAATCCCTCCACAAACAACCCGGAAAAGGCTGGGACCATTACCCAGATTAGGTTTGGGTGGTGGACCAGAATGTCGAGAGGTAGAATTTGGCCAAAACAACACTGCTACCCTGACTAAAAGTCCACCACTCAGAAAAACGAAAACCACAAGGCCTGAAAACCCACACAAACCGAAAGATACTAACTATACTAGGACCCCATGCCTATCTACCTCAAAAAGGAAAAACTAAAAAAGCCAACAGCAGAGATACTAAAAAACCAAAAAACATCTAATGCTACGTACCGCTGAATCCAAACTCCACCTACAAACGGAGGAGCCTAAGGTCTGGAAAAGACCTCCCTCAACAAACTGACGCTCCCTCCACATAACAAGTCCCATTGCCTGCCTACTGTGGCTGATACACAATCAAGCAGTCTAGGTTGCTAAAGAAAGGACCAAGCGCCCTGGTACAGGTACAGGGGACTTATCCTACCTAATCTACTTGTCAAAGAACCATTGGTCTAACTCTAACTTCCCCGCTGACGTTATCCGAGCCACCCTGTCTCCAATACACCAGGTGCGAGCAAACCACCTCCTTCCCGCCAAGCATGTCCCACAATTCTTCCGTCTCCAGTCGGCCTGAATAACCCTCCGCCGTAGCGTACGGAAAGAGAAACAAATTTCTTTGTTAGTAAGTTCTCTGTTGTTGAAGAGCTTATTGTTCCTCTCCTTCCAGATCACTTCCATGCCTACTGCTCTGGCTGTTTGGGCAACGTAGCCCCAGCCCACTTCTAACTGCAAGGATTTCGGGATCCCTCCCAACAAAACCAATTTCCTGGTCCATGACAGACTCTTATCTGCTATCTTGAACCAGAATCTATTCCACCATAGCCAAATACGGTGGGAGCTCGGACAGTCTCACCATAGGTGGGGAGTGGATTCAAACGCCCACTGGCATCTGTGACATGTTAACTCCACATGAAGCCCTCTTTGTATTAGCCATACCGCTGACGGGGTCGCAAGAAAAGAAAAAAGCCACAACAGCGCCGCTTGCCGCTGGTTGGGGATTAGTCGAAGTTGTTCCCAACATCTTGAGACAGCCGTTCTGATTGCTTCTGGTGGGAGTTGGAGGACCTGCATCCATCTGCTTACTGCTACTACCAAGGGCTGCCGTGGAGGCGCTAGAAGCTTGTACCCCAGTTGAGGCTGATACTTCATCAGAGGTAAGTTCTCTCCGTTTTTGCGTCTTACTCTCCAGGACTACAAAGTCGGGTCCAATCTCAAAGCTGAGATTGGTAGACCATTCGAAAGGGTCGTGCATATTAGATTGTCATTTCCGTCATGCTCTTCCATCACTCTCACCTGCATAAACTTCTCCCCCACCTCCGGTTGTTTGTCCTCCACCTGGCATAGAGGTTGAGTCTCTGTTATACCAGGCCGTAGTTGCAAGCATTGGAACAGTCTTTTTCCCTCCGAGTAAGAGATGAGTTTCCAGAATTCTGTTGAAGGCTGATCAGTACAGGTCTGATACCAAGTCCATCAGTACAGGTCTGATAATCCAATTACCATCCCACATAACATATTTTTCTTTTTTGTTTTTTCTTTTTTCTCAGGTTTCTTTTTTTATGTTTGTTTCTTTGTTTTTTTTTTGTTTTTTAATTATATCTTTTTACTCGGTTTCTTTTTTTATCTGTTTCTTTCACACTTCATCTGTCACCCCCTCGGCAGATAGGACAACTACGGTGAGGATGACGGGGATGTTCACAGGGATACCCAAGCAGAGTTGCGCTAGTTCATCATTCAGCCGGACGGCTAGCACGAATCATCCCATCGAATATAACTATCATATATATAATATTTTAAAAATATATATACATTTTTCGGCCCAGACGGGCAAGTTACCCTGGGCCACTCTGGTAGGCTAAAAAAGTATAAAATTCATTTAAAAAAAAAAAAAAAAACGTAAAAAAGTTACAAAAATCAAACAGTACAAAAAAATTTACAAAATTTATATCCAAAGAGTATTTTTTTACAAAAATATCTCTCTCTCTCTCTCTCTCTCTCTCTCTCTCTCTCTCTCTCTCTCTGCTGAGAATATCACTAACTGTTACTGTTCTAATTGCACAAATCCTACTTCATCCTTGTCCTTTCGAGAGTCCCTGTTTCTCTTTCTGCATTAACACTTTTTCCCTAGAATTGGGATAAGCAGGGAGGACCTGGCAAATGACAACTGCTTTGTTCACAAGAGCCCTTTCAATCTTTCATTCCTCGGATATATCGTACAAAATCAGGATTAACATCATCGAATAAATAGTCATCACTGACGTTCATCACAGTGTCCTCCAACAAAGGAGATGTTTCAACATCCATGTCAGCCTCTCTGCCATGTACCATGAGCATAAAACGATGAAAGTTATCAACTGTTGCAGTATGCCGATTCACCTGTCCTATCATGGCAACGTGCATATCATTATTGAGACTCCACAGATAAAGAGATTGTTCTCTCTTCCGGACTATTGACCACATGGGTGGGTACATTCGTTTCTCGCTCCTCTCCATCTTCTCTTGAGTCAATGCACTCTTCATCCACCAACACTTCACCATTCTGCACAACCTTTTTTCCATCTTGTTTAATGGTTTGTTCTCTATCCTCCCGATTTC
>BFEA01000983.1:200153-213879 GCA_003427395.1 Chara braunii
GAGAGAGAGAGAGAGAGAGAGAGAGAGAGAGAGAGAGAGAGATCGACCATCTCCAGGGCACAGAGAGAGAGAGAGAGAGAGAGAGAGAGAGAGAAAGAGAGAGAGAGAGAGTTGACTTGGTAACGCAACGCGACCTATTGCAGCAAGTGAAGGTTTATTTGTGGCCGGTATGCCAATCTTGTGAACTCGACTACAACATCTGCCTGGAGTGTGTGAACAAGCAAGTGTACAGCACGGCATGTGCTGAAGGTGAGTTCATATGTGTGCATTTTGCACTTCGTGCCTGACTCAGTATCTCTCTTTCTCTCTATTTTTGTCTTTTTTTCTCTCTCAGTGTCTGTCTCTCTGTCTTTCTTATTTATTCAAATGGATGGTTGAAGGTAGGAAGAAGGAGATTGAAGGGGGAAGGGAGTTAGAGTGCGATGGGCGCCTTTTGTCTTTATTTTTATGTTATCGGTTTGGCTGTTTTCCTTCGTCTACGAGTCCGATCTGTGAAGGCCGGAGGATGTGTGAAGGTCTGTAGGATTTGAGGGAAATCTAGCTTTGACTACGAAGGGCTTGCCGCGGGGGGCATTTATGTAATTCATAACTTTGCCCTAGATTTGCTGCTTATGTCTCTCTTTTGTCTACTCGCGCTCACTTATTCTATCCCTAGTCTAAGGGTGATTGTTTGGCAACCAACAGCCATCGAACTCGGAAGCACGTTATCATCGTTATGCGTCTCCTCTTTTTGCGTTAAGCCTTGTTGGTAATACTACTTGACGCGTGTGAAGAGCAGTCGGTCATTGTTTGTCCTTAATCTTCTTTCTTAGTTTATCACGTTTTAAATTTTTATTTTTGATTGGTTGATTGGTTGATTGGTTGATATGTTGATTGGTTGATTTTTATTGATTTTATTGATTTGGTTGATTCGATCAAATCATCAGTAGGGGTTCAAAGGCTTAGTCGGGTTGGAGTTCTTAAGGCTTCTTCGTCTCCTTGAATCTTCAAGGCTTGTCTGCTTTGTTATAATGCCAAGTACGAGCCTGATTGAGTAATCGGCTGATCTGATTGGTTCATTGGCTGATTGGACGAAAAGACTGATAGACTAATATGCTGATTTTGGTCGAAAAGGCTGATTGACTAATCGACTGATTGGCCATAAAGGCTGATTGACTAATCGGCTGATTGGCCTAAAAGGCTGATTGGCCGAAAAGGCTGACTGGTTGATTGGCTGATTGGTTGATTGGTTGATTGGCTGTTTTCCTCCCGTCCTCGATTTTAGTCATCTTTTTCTTTTTATTTTTTTTGTGTATCGGTTCCGCTGTTCTTCTTCGTCTACGAGTCCGATGTGTGGCGAATCTTTCTTTGTAAGTGCCGACGGCGAGGAGATTTAATCTTCTTTCTTACTTTATCTGTTTTTTTTTTTTTTTTTTTTGGTTTTGGCAGTCCGATTGGTCATTGGGTTATCGTTTTGCAGGCAAGTCGTTTGACCTAGCATTGTGATTTAGGATTTGTTTTTTTCTTTTTTTTAGCCTTCTGTTCTGTTTGGCTGTTTTTCTTCCTCTTCGAAGTCTGTATTACTGCTGGGTTGTCATCGCCATGTTGGTCTCGTTTTTTGTTTTTTGTTTTAGCACTGCGATTGGTTATCAGATTATCGTTTTGCAGGCAAGTCGTTTGACCTACCCTTGTCATTTATGATTTGTTTTTTTTTTTTTTCTAGCCGGCTGTTCTGTTTGGTTGTTTTCTTTCTTTCTCTTCGATTTTATTCATCTTTTTGTCTTTATTTTTCTCTTTTCGGTTTGGTTGTTTTCCTTCCGCTACGAGTCCGATCTGTTGCGAATCGTGAGAAACGTTCTGCTCGAAAAACTATCTCAGTTGGGTTCCGGTTATTTGATATCGTGCTACTGAGTACTTGACAATTGTATGAGTCGTAATCTTCCTGCTTTGCGTGCATTTCGATGTCCATTCATCATGTGTCTTTGTAGGACGTTCTAGAACTCATTTTGTAATGTGAAAGGGGGTGTTTGTTCGGTTTGACTGAAGGCCGGAGGATGTGTGAAGGTCTGTAGGATTTGAGGAAAATCTAGCTTTGACTACGAAGGGCTTCTCGTGGGGGGCATTTACGTAATTCATAACTTTTTCCTAGATTTTGCTGCTTATCTGTCTCTCTTTTGTCTACTCGCGCTCACTTATTCGCTCCCCAGTCTCAGGGTGACTTTTTGGCAACCAACAACCATCGAACTCGGAAGCACGTTATCATCGTTATGTGTCTCCTCTTTTTGCGCTAAGCCTTGTTGGTAATACTACTTGACGCGTGTGAAGAGCAGTCGGTTATTGTTTGTCTTTAATCTTCTTTCTTAGTTTATCTCGTTTAAAAAAAAAAAAATAATAATATTATTTTTATTGGCACTGCTATTGGTTGATTGGTTGATTGGTTAATGGTTGATGGTTGATCGGTTGATGGTTGATGGTTGATTGGTTGATTGGTTGATTGGTTGATTTTTATTGATTTTATTGATTTGGTTGATTGGATCAAATCATCAGTAGGGGTTCAAAGACTTAGTGCGGTTGGAGTTTTTTAGGCTTCTTCGTCTCCTTGAAAATTCAAGGTTTGCTTGCTTTGTTATCAGTTTGGCTGTTTTCCTTCGTCTACGAGTCCGATCTGTTGCGAATCTTTCTTTCTCAGTGCCGACGGCGATGAGATTTAATCTTCTTTTTAGTTTATCTCGTTTTTTTTTTTTTTTTTTGGTTTTGGCACTGCTATTGGTCATCGGGTTATCGTTTTGCAGGCAAGTCGTTTGACCTAGCATTGTCATGTAGGATTTGTATTTTTCTAGCTCTAATATTATGTGACGATATATAGTACGATGTTGCTAGCTCTTTGCTCTTGCAGATGATGAGGCGAGCATCGGGCCTGCACTAGCAGGCTTTGCCTTTTCTTATGGAAGAGAATATTTTTTAATATGTCAATTTTTATTGTGAGCATTGAATTTGAAGGCGATAAAATACCATCTGGATTTAAAAAAGGGCAAAGCAGAGATGATATTTTTTAATCTACCAATTTTTACTTTGAGAACCGAACTCAAACGCAATAATACTATCCGGATTAAAAAAATGGTAGAGTAGAGGAGCAACAGCTATACGGTGGGAATTCCTACCGGGAAAAAAAGATCGTGTAGAAATCAGAGGGAAAAAGGAAAAAAGGTCCTGGATATGTCGATGCGGAGGAAGAGGTGGGCATGAAGGAGTAGCGCTTTCGGCTATCGCTAATCTGCATGGGTCGTCGGAACAACTCGACAGGGTTCCATTTTTTTACTATGCATATGGTAGAATGTAAATCTTGTCTGCTTCAGTTCTGTTTTTTACTATGCATATGGTAGAATGTGAATCTTTTGTGTTTGACTGATTGATTGTTTGACTGATTGATTGATTGATTGATTGATTGATTGATTGATTGATTGATTGATTGATTGATTGATTGATTGATTGATTGACTGACTGTTGTAATATTTTTTTTGATTGATTGATTGAAGGAGCCGCACTCGGCCTCCGAAGTGATACGTAGATGCAATGCTTTATCTGCGATTGGTCATCGGGTTATCGTTTTCCAATCAAGTCGTTTTTTCTTTTCGAGCCGATTTGGTTGATTGGATCAGATCATTAGTAGGGGTTCAAAGGCTGAGTAGGGTTGGAGTTCTTAAGGCTTCTTCGTCTCCTTGAAACCTCAAGGCTTGTCTGTTTTATTATAATGCCAAGTACGAGCCTGATTAAGTAGTCGCCTGATCTGATTGGTTCATTGGCTGATTGGCCGAAAAGGCTGATTGACTAATCTGCTGATTTTGGGCGAAAAGGCTGATTGACTAATCGGCTGATTGACTAATCGGCAGATTGGCCGAAAAGGCTCATTGGTCGATTGGCTGGCTGTTTTCCTCCCGTCTTCGATTTTAATCATCTTTTTCTCTTTATTTTTCTGTTATCGGTTTGGCTGTTTTCCTTCGTCTACGAGTCTGATCTGTTGCGAATCTTTCTTTCTCAGTGCCGACGGCGAGGAGATTTAATCGTCTTTCTTAGTTTATCTCGGTTTTTTTTTTTTTTTTTGGTTTTGGCACTGCGATTGGTCATCGGGTTATCGTTTTGTAGGCAAGTCGTTTGACCTAGCATTGTCATTTAGGATTTGTATTTTTTTAGCTGTCATATTATGTGACGATATATAGTCTGACGTTGCTAGCTCTTTGCTTTTGCAGATGATGCGGCGAACCTCAGACCTGCACTAGTAGGCTTTGCCTTTTCTTATGGAAGAGAATATTTTTTAATATGTCAATTTTTATTTTGAGCATTGAACTTAAAGGCGATAAAATAGCATCTGGATTTAAAAAAGGGCAAAGCAGAGATAATATTTTTTAATCTGTCCATTTTTACTTTGAGAATTGAACTCAAACGCAATAATACTATTCGGATTTAAAAAAGGGTAAATCAGACGGTACCACATTCTCTTTTATGAATATGGTAGGATGTGATTCTCACGCGCTAACGAGAGTTATTTCTTTCTCTTTTACTACGGATATGGTTTCCGTTGGTCTTGTCTCGCGTGAATCTTGTCTGCTTCGATTCCCGTCGGTTTTGTCCCGGCATTTGATCTATCTTGGGCAGGGGATAGCGGTTGTTCATGTGCGATTGGTGATCGGGGATGCTTTATTTTTCTGTTTTCCCTTTGGCTGTTTTCCTTCTGCTACGAGTCCGATTTGTTGCGAATCGTGAGAAACGTCCTGCTCGAAAAACTGGATCGAACGTCCCTAGAGAAGTGACGAAGTGGCCATAGTAATTGCCAATACTATAATCGTAGTCGGTTTGTTTTTCTCTGAACGGATTGATTGGTCGGTCAGATGCCGACTGATTGGTGTAAGTGGTCAGTTACGTAAGCCGCTTGTTTCCGGACACATTTGCATGGTGGAAGAGGAACAGCGGTAGAGTAGAGGAGCAGCAACTATATGGTGGGAATTCCTACCGAAAAAAAAAAGATAGTGTAGAAATCAGAGGGAAAAAGGAAAAAAGGTCCGGGATATGTCGATGGGGAGGAAGAGGTGGGCAGGCAGGAGTAGCGCTTTCGGCTATCGCTAATCTGCATGGGTCGTTGGAACAACTTGGCAGGGTTCCGTTTTTTTACTATGGATATGGTAGAATGTAAATCTTGTCTGCTTCGGTTCCATTTTTTTACTATGCATATGGTTGAATGTGAATCTTTTGCGATTGACTGATTGATTGTTTGATTGTTTGATTGATTGATTGATTGATTGACTGACTGACTATAGTAATCTTTTTTTTGATTGATTGATTGAAGGAGCCGCACTCGGCCGCCGAAGTGATACGTAGATTGCGGTGCTTCGGTGGTTCATTTGCGATTGGTCATCGGGTTATCGTTTTGCGGGCAAGTCGTTCGACCTAGCATTGTCATTTAGGATTTGTTTCTTTCTTTTTTCTAGCCCTCTGTTCAGTTTGGCTGTTTTCCTTCCTCTTCGAAGTCTGTTTTTCTGCTGAGTTGTCATCGCCATGTTGGTCTCGTTTTTTTTTTTTTTTTTTTTGGTTTTGGCACTGTGATTGGTCATCGGGTTATCGTTTTGCAGGCAAGTCGTTCTTTGTGGCTATTCTGTGTGAACAAACGCGTGGCTATTTTGTGAGAACATGACTATTTGTGCCGGCTTGGCTATGATGTGGAGACATAGCGACTTTCTTTGTTCTCTCAAAAGATAGAGGAGAATACCATGTCGCAATTTTTTGGCGGTTCCTTGTTCTCCTGCTCTGCTTTTTTTATTTTTTGCTTTGCATGTTGTGTACTAGCTTTATTTCCGCTAGAATGTCGAGAAGCGCATCGCCATGATTTTTTTGTCTTTTTTGCATGTTGAGAGTAGTGAAGGGAGGCCTATGTTGGCTATGTTCCTTCCCATTGGTGTGATTTTGTTTTTTGTGGTTTCTATAAATTTTTAAGTGCGGAGTTTTTCATTGGCTAGTTATAAATTTCTAGACATTTATCTCTCTCCTCCTTTTTTGGTTCGCTCCTTTCACTTGCGAAAGTTGGTCCAAAAACAGCTATAATGACCCGGAGTATCTGGTCTGAAAGTTGGCCCAAGTACAGCTACAATGACCGGCAGTTCTTTCAGGCGGTTCCTCGATTTATCGTCTTCACCCGAATAATAAAATGCTTGATCGTTATCGTTGCATCTGGTATGAAAGTTACCCTAAATTCAGCTATAAGGAACATTTTACAGATACGACCGGACTTCCATTGGGGGGAAAATGGGATTGGGACGAACATGAAAATTCGGAGCATTTCTGGCTTTCTGCTTGTCCCACCTCATTGCGAAGGGGCCATGCTCTATATCTTACCCATTTTTTTGTGTTTTCTTTTTCTCCGGAAATGATAAGGGAGGCGCATTTTGTGGGTAGGATGGGAGAACGAAGTTTAAGAGGTGTGGTTAAAGGTGGGTGGGTTCTACTCACTTCTACCCCTATTCCCCTGAATAGAACGCACTGTTGTTGTAGCCGTACTTGACGTTTGTACTCCCTTTGCCGCTGTCTTCATTAATTCAATTTCTTAAGTTCCTTCGTTAACTTTTATTTTTTAAAAATTTAATTATTTTTAAATTTAATAACTCTTTTTTTTAAAAGGAGAAACCATCTGTATTCTCGAAGCAGTTCGTTTGTCAACCTTCGTGTATATGTGTTTTTTAGCGTTAAACTTAAAGGCAATAATACCATCAAGATTTAATAAAAAGGTAAGTGTCTTCTCTTTGATCTTCCCCATTGTTGGGGTGTTGCGTTTTGCGGGCCTGATGAATGGTTCCGTTTGTTTACTATGGATATCGTACAATTTGTCTTATGAATCTTGTCTGCTTCGATTCCGGTTGGTTTTTGTCCCGTTATTTGGTCTTTCGGTTATCGTCTCCTAGTTGGTTGTTTTCCGTTGTTCGGTCTGTTAGGAGGAGGGGCGGTGCTTATATGTGGGAATAGTCATCCGTTTTTGTTTTTGTTTTTCCCTTGGCATCCTAGTTGGTTGTTTCCCGTTGTTCGGCCTATTATGGGGATGGGGCGGTGCTTTTATCTGGGAATCTTCATCTGGGATTGTCTTTTATGTTCTGTTGGACATCTTTCAGTACAGACGGCGGCGGTCGCAATGGATTGATAATGGTGCTGGCACACATTGCATTCCACTGAGCTTACATGTATAGGCTGCTGACGTTGGAGAGTATGAATGATATCACTTTTTTTTGCAGGCAAGAGTGTTTTGACATCCTGGTTGGTCTTGTCCCATCGTTTGGCCTTGTGCTTGAAGGGGGGGCTGCTTGCATGTGGGACTTGTCATCTAGGATTGTCCTCTAGGATTTGTTTTGTAGGCCCCTGTTCTGTTTTGTTTGGCTATTCCCTTCCTCTTTTCTTTGCCTCTTTGCCTTTTGGTTGTGTGCAAGTGGGTCGATATGACACAAGGGGTTGGGGCAGCCACTGCTCAACCTACATCCACGTGGGCGGCCTTGTACGCGATAGGTTCTGAACAGGGGGAGTTGTAAGGAAGAAGATTAAAAATGAATTAATCGTTTCTTTGTTTGTTTGTTTTTTCGCTTTGGCGCTCGGATAGTATGTGACGAGATTTAAAAAATATAAAAATATAAAAATATAAAAATATAAAAATATAAAAATAAAAAAATAAAAAAATGTGACGATATATATTGGTGAAAGTCCGACGAAACAGTTTGTTACAGCCCCTTGTTTGTTGTCCTCTTCTCCCTCTCTGCAGCCTCCCGATGAGTCGGTGAAACTCCGACGAAACAGTTTGTCACAGCTCCTCGTTTGTTGTCCTCTTCTCCCTCTCTGCCTGCGGTTCACCGGGCAGTTCTGTTTGACGATATATATATATATACAAACTATGAGGGACCGCACCGCTCATCCGGATTTTTTAATTGTCTTGACATCCTGGTTGGTTGTTTCCCGTTGTTCGGCCCATGGTAAGAGGGCAGTGCTTATATGTGGGAATCGTTGTCCGGGATTGTCTTTGTCTTTGCATTGTTTTCTTGGTATCCTAGTTGGTTGTTTCCTGTTGTTCGGCCTATGAAGAAGGGGCGGTGCTTTTATGTGGGAATTGTCATATGGGATTGTCTTTTAGGATTTTTTCGCAGACAACAGTGTTTTGATATTGTTATCCCGGCTGGTTTTGACCCGTTGTTCGGTCTATTTTCGGCAGTGTAGCGGTGCTTTCATGTGGGACTACTCATCCGGGTCTTTTTTTGTTTTGTTTTGTTGGACAGTCTTCGACACAGACCGTGGCAGTCGCGATACGGTGACCGTCGCGATAGATTGATTCTTTTTGTGGGCAAGGTGTCTTGATATCCTGGTTGGTCTTGTCCCGATGTTTGCATGTGGGACTTGTCATGTAGGATTTATTTGGCCCCTGTTCTGTTATATTTGGCTGTTCCGTTCATCTTTTCTTTGCCTCTTTGCCCTTTGGCGGTGTGCAAGTGGGTCGATATGACACAAGGGGGTGGGGGCAGCCACCGCTCAACCTACATCCACGTGGGCAGCCTTGTACGCAAGACCCGGCAAGCCGTTCTTAAGAAGGGGAGTTGTAAGGAAGAAGACTAAAAAACAAAAAATTATTATCTTGTTTTCTTTTGTTTTTTTCGTCTTTTCCGCTCTGATTCTTTGTGATAATATCTTCAAAATCCGACGAAACAGTTTGTCACAGCCCCCCATCAACCACTTGTGCCTCTTCTCCCTCTCTGCCTGCCGGGCGGCTCTATTTGATGGTGTACATATATATACATATATTGTATATACACATATTGTCACAGCGGCCTTGTACGCAAGAGGTTCTGAACAGGGGGAGTTATAAGGAAGAAGATAAAAAATTGAATTCAATTTTCCCTGGTTTTCAATTTCCCCCCCTTTTTTTTTATTTTTTATAAAATTTCCTTTTTTTTTCCGCATTTGCGCTCTGATATTTTGTGACAATATATTCTCACAGCCCCTCGTTTGTTGCCCTCTTCTCCCTCTCTGCCTACGGTTTACCGGGCAGCTCTGTTTGACGACATAGCGGACCTACTGTATGGTTCCGGTTTTTTAACTATGGATATTCTATAATTTGTTTTGGTAACCTTGTCTGCTGCACCCCGGTTGGTTTTGTCCCGTTATTCGGTCTATGTTGCTGCAGGTAGTGGTGCCTCATGTGGGACCAGTCATTCGTGGGCTTTTTTTATTGTCTTGGTATCTTGTTTGGTTGTTTCCCGTTGTTCGGCCCTTTGAGCACGGGGTGGTGTTTGTATGTGGGAATGGTCATCTGGGATGGGTTCTTTTTGGTACTTTTTCTGATTCTTTTGTAGACAAGGTTTTGACATCCTCGCTGGTCTTGTCCCGTTGTTTGGCCTTTGACGGAGCGGGCGGTGCTTGCATGTCTGGGATCTTTTCTGTTGGCCCCTGTTCTTTTTGTTTTATTTGGCTGTTCCCTTCCTTCTCTTTTCTTTGCCTCTTTGCCTTTTGGCTGTGTGCAAGTGGGTCGATATGACACACGAGGGTGGGGGCAGCTGCCGCTCAACCTACATGCACGTGGGCAGCCTTGTACGCAAGAGGTTCTGAACAGGCGGAGTTTAAGGAAGAAGATCAAAAACGAATTAAGTTTTTCTTGGTTTCTTTGTTTTTTCTGTGTGTTTTGCTTTTCGCGCTCTGATATCATGTGACTATTTGACGATATATATATATATACAAGAATTCATTTAGTTGGAAATAGCCTGAATCCTCGTCCTATCATCCCACATTTCTTGTGTTGCTTTTCCCCTCTTTAGGGGTATTTCGTTTTGCGGACCTACTGTATGGTTTCGTTTTCTTAACTATGGATATTGTAGAATTTGTTTTGGTAACCTTGTCTGCTGCATCSCGGTTGCTTTTGTCCCGTTATTCGGTCTATGTTGCTGCAGGTACCARTGCTTCATGTGGGACCAGTCATCCCGTTTTTTKTTTATTGTCTTCGTATCCTGGTCGGTTGTTTCCCGTTGTTCGGCACTCAAACCCGTTGTTCGGCCCTTTGAGCRCGGGGCGGTGCTTGTACGTGGGAATCGTCATCCAGGATGGATTCTTTTTGGTACTTTTTCTTGTTTTTTTTTTCAGACAAGGTTATGGCATCCTGGTTGGTCTTGKCCCGTCGTTTGGCCTGTGGGAGGGGCGGTGCTTGCATGTGGGACTTGTCATCTGGGATCTGTTTTGTTGCCCCTGTTCTGTTTTATTTGGCTGTTCCCTTCCTCTCTTCTTTGCCTCTTTGCCTTTTTGGCTGTGTGCAAGTGGGTCGATATGACACACGGGGGTGGGGGCAGCCGCYGCTCAACCTACATCCACGTGGGCAGCCTTTTACGCAAGAGGTTCTGAACAAGGGGAGTTGTAAGGAAGAAGATAAAAAAGTAAATTCATTTTTTCTTGGTTTTCTTTCTTTTTTCCTTTTGTTCGCATTTGCGCTCTGATACTCTTGTGACAATATATATATATATATATATATATATATATATATATATATATATATATATATATATATATATATCGCCTCCTGATGAGTCGGTGAAACCCCGAGGAAACAGTTTGTCACAGCTCCTCGTTTGTTGTCCTCTTCTCCCTCTCTGCCTACGGTTTACCGGGCAGTTCTATTTGACGATATATATATATATATATATATGCGGGCGGAATGAGTGCATACAGGCCTTTTCCTAACTCGATCCGTGTTCACTGTCAGACTTGGAATGTGTTCCTGTCGTTGGCCATCATGTTTAATCGTTGCCTCTTCTCCGTTGCTATCTCCCTTTCCCGTGCGCTGTCCTTGGCTTTCCTGGGGGGGGGGGGGGGGGGGGGGGGGGGGGGGGGGGGGGGCCAGGGGGGGGTTCCGGGGCCATTGGTGGGGGGGGGGGGGGGGGGGGGGGGGGGGGGAGGGGAGGAGGGGAGGGGGAGAGAGAGAGAGAGAGAGAGAGAGAGAGAGAGAGAGAGAGAGAGAGAGAGAGAGAGAGAGAGAGAGAGAGAGATGTTCGGATGATGGTGACGTGCGAGATGGGATTCGATGAGGAAGGTGACCTCTCTGTCTGTCTCTTTGGCTCTCGCTCTCGTGATCGTCATGGTCATCGTAATAGTCTTCCTCATACATGGTGATGAACCCTTTTATTTTTTCAAAAATGTTTGTCATCTTGACGTCGTAGTCCTCCTGCCTGCCCAACCCAACCCTCCTTCATGGCTTCTGAACCTACATACCTACGTGCTATGTGCTAAGATCTACTTACGTGGTTCGTGCGATTACCTCCCTACATTCTAGGTGACTAGACCCACCGTATGACCTCACTCTAGTGTCACTCTCTCCTACGTGATTCAACCTGCATATAACATGCAACATGCATTCATGAACTTTGTAGATCATAAGTACAGGAGAGTGTGGTTAGCGTCCCGAGTACAAAGAGCGTGTGCATCTCATATTTGACTTTGAGTGCCATCACCGCCATGTCAACTCTCCCATGAGTGATACTACCGTAGCATGCCCTTCGGATGAACTTTCAGTTGTACTTTCGGTGGTTGAACTCTCGGTTGAACTTTCGTCTGAATTTTCGCTGAGCACAAGCGTTGTGGTTTCTGTGAGTGCGATTGGCTTGTGAATGGTTGGTGAAGGCGACGGGCATGGAACTTTCACCTGAACTTTCGGCTGAACGTTTTGTATCTGCATGGAGTGTTTACGTGCTTCCATGATGAGCAAGAAGCTCCCTCCATGATATCAGACAGCCATTCAAGACAGGATCTCCATGATCACTATCAGCACAGTCAGTTCATGCTGATGATGATCATGGAGATCCCGTGTCGAATGTCTGTCTAATATCATGGATATGGTGAAAATTGATAACTCGCTCTCTGTCTCTCTCTTTTTCCTGCATCACGATCCGCAATGAAACATGAGAGAGATACGCGATGCGCCTTGGCTGTGGTATGCATCATCTATGCCATAGCCATCATCAATCTATTGCGACTGCCGCCGTCTGTACCGAAGGGTGTCCAACATTTCCTCATTGTACACATCCCTATCACCCAGATATACCTTGTCCCTTTTGTGCCCAGGGATGCTACCGGAACTGCACGATACCGCACTGTGATGAATGTCCTGCTGTTTTTTTGCAGACAAGGTGTTTTATGGGCAAGGTGTCTTCAACTGTCTTGATATCCTGGTTGGTCATGTCCTGTTGGCCTGTGTCGTGGGGGCGGTGTCGGAATCGTCATCGGGGATTGTCTTTTATGTTTTGTTGGAGATCCTTCAGCACAGACGGTGGTAGTTGCAATAGATTGATTCAATTTTTGCAGACAAGGTGTTTTATGGTCAAGGTAGTCTTCATATCCTGGTTGGTCATGTCTTGTCGTTTGGCCTGTGTCGTGGGGGGGGTGTTTGCATGTGGGACTTCTCATCTAGGATTTGTTTGCCCCATGTTCTGTTATATTCGGCTGTTCTCTTCCTCTTTTTCTTTGCCTCTTTGCCCTTTGGCTGTGTGCAAGTGGATCGATATGACACACGGGGGTGTGTCCATGCGGGAGTGTGCGTGTGTGTACCGATTATTGTATGTTTTGTTATCTTTTCTGTGTTTCTCATCAATATTAATGAGAAGATTGTATGTATGTGTGCGCGTATGCGTGCCCATTTWTTGTTTACARTTTKTTCTATTCTCTGCGCTGGTGTTGCCCTCTGAACTAACAGTGAGTAGTGCACCATTGGAGTCTACAAGAGGATGAGACTCCCAGCCAATGAGCAAGCAGCAGGGCATTTCCTCTGTCGTTAGCATCCCCAATTTCATCATCGTACTCTGCATAATGGTCAGTGTCTTTTCCCCTCCCTGAGAGTCCCTGTACTTCCAAATTTTTCATTTCCCTTTTTTTTCACTTTCCTTTTTTTTTTTTTCCTTCCAAAAAAACGAACCTCAGGATTCTGGCTCCTTTGCCATTCTCAGGAGCATCAGTCCGGTTCCTGTTTCCCCGTGAAGTGAAACAAGTTACAATGGATACTCAAACTCACTCCTCTACCTTATGGCGTGGAGGCCCTTGGACAACACCATGATTACTTCCTTGAGGAAGGATGTACCGAACTTCACCCCTGACTAAGTAAGCCTGTCCTATTTTGTTACTGTCCTTGGTGGCTATTTGGCATGCTTTGTGTCCAGGTGATTCCTACTTGTTTTTGTTGCTTTTGTATGGCTACCAAAACCTGCTCCTCTCATTCGATTTGACCACCTGATTGTCAGCRCTTACTAGAACTGTTAGTGTGGCGGCCGAACCTGCATTTTTTCTAGATCCTTAGGCGTTGTCCATCATGATAGATTCGCAGAGTGCTAAAACCCTAGACCCTAGCTTGTTGTCATCTTGACTGAGTGTGTCAAGTGCTAAAACAGTTCATGGGTGTATCAGTTGAGGTAATCTCATTGGTAGACCACCCGTTTTGGTGGACTATCCGTTTTATGTAAGCGGCCTAGGTCAATAGGTATCTTATCCCTCTTTGATCCCTCCATGAATAATCCTCAGCACATTGCACGCCCCAACCTTCCTTTCTCAAAAGCGCACACAACACACACAAAGCACGCACACAACAAATACAGCACAGACAGCACGCGTAGCACACACACACAAACCTGAATTTTTTCAATAGATTACTGGCATCTCCCATTATGGTATAGCAATGGCATGTCACACTCAAACTCATGTGCGT
>BFEA01000983.1:221214-236008 GCA_003427395.1 Chara braunii
CAACATTGTTGTATTATTTATTGTTTGAATTTATAAAGAGGAGGGGGAGATAAGATGCAAGGGAGTTGAGCGAAGAAGAAGAGCTTTGACATTGGTTCTTGCTGGTGTACATTGTCTTTTCCAATCTTTTCTACTTCTTCTTCTTCTTCTTATCCTCTCCATCCTCTCAAGTTCATTCATTCCCTTTTGCAGTTGGTGAACATTGTGCTGATTGGTGAATTTGTACTTCGCAATTGGTCCGGGTCATAACATGTATCTAGACTGAAAGTTGCACCAAATGCCAGGCTAGACATTCTGTTTCAGGAAAGACGGTTGGGTTACGAGAGGGCAATCTAGATGTGGGTTGGACCATAGCATCATATAGTGACGATAGATTCACAACGGCACTGTGACAATAGGAATGGATTGTCATTAATGAATTAATATAATGAATTATTGAATTAGTCAATTTAATTAGTTACCCCAGGGTCTACCCATCTTCCCCGAAAAACGGAATCACATCATAAACTGTATCCAGTCGGAAAGAGAATTTTTATGCATTGAGAATGACACTGCGTTCTGTTCTGTTGTGTTCAGGGAAGAGGGTCAGGCTAGAGTAGAGGCCCTCTAGCTCATAGCAAACGCGAGACCCTCATGATAACTGCATCGGGTTGAATGGTAGCTTGTTTTCATTAATAATGAGGGTACCTTGTTGTGTTTTAGGGAAGGTCGCAGGGTAATTTCAGAGGCACTCGTACCTCATATACTTACTAGCGAGGGAATCAGAGGGACGACTTCACGTGAACACAGTGCCTAGTAATTAGATATGTATCTGTGGTGAGATTTGACATTAACTACAGTGCTAAAATGACTAGCGACGGTCTTGGTTCCCCATAAAACTAAACTATGTAAGGCTCCCAGAATCTATGTTTCATTCGACCTAAGTCTGTAAGGGACGCCGACTTTCAAGCTCTTGATCTTTTGGAAAAATTAACCTTATTTTTTACCTCCTCTTTGTTCTTATCTCTTGGAAAAAAGAGGGGAACGACTTTGAGCTGTTAAAGTGCACTGACCAGCCTTAGGCAATCTTCCCTGTTGAAATGTTGCCTCGAAATGTGAATTGTTTTCCTGTTGCTGATTTCGACATACCATCTCTAAGAGGCAAAGCTGAACTTCACATAGAGAGACAAAGCAAGTCAGTTCATAGCGGTGAGTTTCGTCTTCTAGCCCGAAGCAACAACAGAGAGGTACCTACAACCCCCAGCGGTAAGTACTTCCTTGTCTCATGTTTGGTCCCTTTTTGTAATAAGTTATATATATATATATATATATATTAATCTCAAAACGCCGAGGTTGTTGTAGAGGCAGGGCATCACGCGCAGGACAACTCTCGGAGTTCAAGTACTCGAAGCTCAGAGTGATCACACTAGGTCCTCTGGACCTTCGCCTAAGGGCTAATAATTTTGCTTTCCATGGGTAATTATTAATTGTCTTTGCGTATCCTTCCCGTGTTGTCCTTTTCTTCTCAATCTTTTTTAGGCTCATTTTTTTTTCAGTATCTGCGATGCCATAAAGGTCTTTTTGCAACCAGTTCATTAATTTCTTTCAGAATCTTTCTTTTCCATTATAGAAAAACTTATCTGAACTCTAGAAGCCTGGGCGTCATTGTACAATCCGATAGGGACCCGGCAGGGTTTTTTAAGCAACTCAGGTGGCCCCAGGTAGGTCCAGTAAGCTCAGGGCATAATCCAGTAGTTCTCAGAAAGTTACAAAGGTCCAAGAGCTGAATAACGGCAAACGGAAGGACACCTTCTATAGTTATGGACAGACAACAAGAACAGTACACTTGCTTACTGGTAACTATAGAAGCCCAGGGGTCGTTGTAGAATCCGATAGGCACCCAAAAAAGAAAGAAGCAAGAAAAAAGATATGGAGAAGGAACAGGAGGAGGGGTAAGGGCAGGAGGATCAATTGAAAGAGGAGGTAAGGTGGTGGAGGAGAAGGAAGTGTTGCATGACAAAGCAGAAGTTTGATGAGGAATGTGCACAGCCCCCACAAGATTGTAGTAATCCATTTTTTTATGGAAATAAGGAAATATTAGCTCAAGTTCATACGCCTTCAACTACCGGCACTTTTGCAGCCATTTTTTTTAGGGTTGCGAGTTACTGAAACATCCTGCCTTTTGCCGAGAACATAATTGCAGCCTGTAGCTACCCCCAGGGCCTGAATCTACCCAGTTCCACAGCCGAAAACGAAGACTTGTCTGAGTCCCGCATGAAAACGGCTGTGGAATAGCAACCAGTGGCGTGGCATACGGTCAGTTCCACAGCCGAAAACGAAGACTTGTCTGAGTCCCGCATGAAAACGGCAAACGGAAGGAGGCTCCTTCAGTTCCTCCAGAAAAAAACGGCTTTTGGGGGAATAAGACGGTCGTTGAGCTGACTGTTTCCAAAAAAGGAGACAGCTACCTCGACGGAAAGTCGCAAGGGTAGGGGGCGTAGTATTCGAGAGATGGGATTTACTTCTGCTTTTTGTTGGTCCAGGAAGAAAAAGCGACAATAGCCTCTATTGCCTTTTTTTATTAAACCACCAGTATTTGGCCCAGCTATCAAGTCTGAGTTGTCCGCCGACGGGTATGCCGAGCCGACTTCTCGGCGCGAACTTCTCGGCACTAACTTCCCAAACGTGCTTGGAGAAGAACACGGAAAACAGAACCAAAAAAAAAAGAACTACACACAAATTGCAAAAAGCAACGCCAGAAAAACGGGATTTATCTATTAAAAAAAAACATGGAAAAAAAAAGGTCACTACCTCCTCCACATGCACAAAAAACATTAATCACGCCGACATATGTTTTTATGTTCTAGCGGAAGATTCACTCTCGTTTTGCACATTTTGATAGTACTGGAATGACTGAGAGAGAGAGCGAGAGAGAGAGAGAGAGAGAGAGAGAGAGAGAGAGAGAGAGAGAGAGAGAGAGAGAGAGAGAGATGAGGCGACTGCGCGTCTCGTTTTGAAAAATGAAAACGGGAATGAATATTCACGCTTTCTCGGGAAGATGCATTCCCGTAACCCCGTTGCTGAGCTCTCTCTCTTTCTCTCTCTTCCTGCCTCCCTCTCGGCGACTTTTGTTTTTTACCCTTTCGTTTTCTTTCTTGTTTAATTTTTTGTGTATTTGATTTTTTTCATTATTTCTTCTTTCAGTCTCTGGTGTCCTGCTGAGTGAACTGGGGCCCGGCCTTACCCTTTCGTTTTCTTTCCTTTTTAATTTTTTGTGTATTTGATTTTTTTTATTCTTTCTTCTTTCAGTCTCTGGTGTCCTACTAAGTGAACTGGGGCCCAGCCTTCAAGCATCGACAGGGCCTTCCCTTGGCTGACCCCCGAAGGTGTGGGTGCGGTAACGGGTATTGGTGCTATTTCGTTTCTTTCTTGAGTGCCACCTTTTTTGGGGGCTTACAGGCGGAATTGTTATTTTCGGGCCCTTCGTGTCTATTTTTAGTTGTGCGGGCATTGGGACACAAATATCGCTCTTTCACGAGCGTCTATGATTGCCTATCAACATAGGTCTCATTGGTCTCATTCTGTGCGTTTTTCGATTACTCGGTCGGCTTGCCATGAACGTTCAACCAGTTGACAAGGTCTCTTTCACGTCGGCAGCTTATACTCTCCAGACGAGAATTTTGCCGACACTGGCGGTCTTTCACGTCGGCGGGTTATACTCTTGAGACCAGAATTTTGCCAACACTAGCGGGCAGGCGCGGATTTCAAGAACTCAGAGAGACTACGCTTTGCAGGTGCGGGGCAACGCTGGAATATCATTGGTAGCTACGCATGCAGCGATATAGACACTGAGATAGATGTGCGTGCGTGTGCGCGCGCGAGAGACAGACAGAGAGAGAGAGAGAGAGAGAGAGAGAGAGAGAGAGAGAGAGAGAGAGAGAGAGAGAGAGAGAGAGAGAGAGGGAGAGAGAGAACCTGGAAGGGGGAGACTTCCTGGAGTTGACGAGTGATGGCAGCAACTCGGTCCCACAGCTAGCGGCAATTTGGCAGTGAGGCAGTTTCGCAGGATAGACAATTTTCGGGCCTGCTCGTGAGTCGTATGGCATGTGTGTTCACCTGGAACGTCAGTGCACAGGAGGTCATCTGCAGTGCATTGAACTTTGTGTTGTGAGGGCGCATGATCCACCGGTGAGTAAACTTCCTGTTAGCTCATATAGTTGGCCACTGTCCTTTCTGACTGCCTTTTCTATGATGCTACCTCTGTTTCCGGTCCGCTGTCTTTGTCTTTCGTTTCTCAGAGAGAGAGAGAGAGAGAGAGAGAGATGGGCTGGCTGAAGAGAGTAGCACCGGGTACTGTGAGGGACGCAACCTCTTTGTTTGTCTGTCTCTCTCTCGCTCTCATCATTGTCATCGTGATCATCTACACTGTCTGACGACTTTTTTTTTCCATTTCTGTTTGTTGCCTTCGTAGTCGCCATCCTCCCTCCCGTTCCGTCCTGCTTCCTCCTCCTCGTCTTTCTCTCATCCTCCTCTGGTCTTCCGTCTTCCTCCGTCCGTCCATCCACTTTGCTGTCCTCCCCTGGACAATCATTCTCCCCTTTCATCAGAATCTGGCATTATTTACTCATTATCATCTTTTTTACATTCTGGTAAATGGATCTGCTTACTAAAACTGAAGCCGTTGAAAAAGTGACAGTCACAAAAAGGACTTCAAGAAGCACTGTTACAGGTTTTTATCACACAACTATCTCTACAGAAAGCACTTCATTGAACCGTGATATTGACTGCAGCAGCAGTACTTGCAGCAGTTGCTGCTGTATCTGCTGCACCGTGCTGCATGCGCTGATGCAGCAGCAAATGCTGCAAGTGTTGCTGCTGCAGCAGGTCATGCAGCACGCTGCAGCAGATGATACTGCAACTGCTGCATCTGTTGGGCCATATGTTGCAGATGCAGTAGCAAATGCCACAGGTACTCCTGCTGTAGCAGTATCATCTGCTGCACCCTACCCACTCCCCCGTCCAAAACCCCTAAACCCCCAACCCCCCCCCCCGCACACCCAATTTCACCCCTTTTTCATTTCTCCTCTAATCTACCCCAAACTCTTTTTTTTTTTGTATATTTTTTTTTAACAATTGTCAATGACATCACAGGACGAACCGACGTGACACCCGCCATTCCAAACGAATGTTGCAGTACCAATTAATAGACCCCAAACTTGTTCTACGGGGTCTCCACAGGGTGTGCAACCACCCCCGAATTGGCATACCGGATGTCTGACGGAGACGTCCGACCAGGACGTCTGGGGATCAGACAGCTGGTAGCCTAAAAAATCTAGGCTACCAGAGCGGCTCGGGGTGCCGACCGTGCAAAAAGTGATTAAAAAATTACTTTAAATTATTATTTTTAAAATTTTTAATTTTGGTTGACATTTGATAAAGAATTTCAATGTGACTGTGAGGCAAAGGTTGTTCAGTTTATTTTTCTGCATCACATTATCTGTTTTTCGGAATTTTTGACTTTTTTTGTAAGTTTTTTTGCTGCGCCCTTCCATAGTCCTCCTTGCAGGGAGGCAAAAGTTGTCCAGTTTATTTTTCTGCATAACGACTATTTTTTTGGTTTTTGTTTTTTTTAATTTTTAATCCAGGGAACTTCTGTGGTCCTTGCCCGGGAAAACAGGGTGACCCAGGTGGCCTGGCTGATAGCCTAGCCATGCACATCATATGTGGTTTGGTAGTACAACCTTACGAAACTCTTATTGCTTTTTTAAGTGTTTTAACTGTCTTTTTTTGACATACTTTGAACTCATATTCGTTTGTATGTCAGCCCCTTTGACAGCCACCACTGAAAAAATCAAATGAGTTGGAATGTTGGGGTCTCAGAGAGAGCACAGAAAGAAAGAAAAAGGAAAAAAAAAAACCTCTATACCTTGAGTGTCAGACCCACTCGGATGTGACAGCTGGCCACCGACTGGTTGGGCCTCGCCTGCCCGTGGAAATCTTCCTACGGTGTTTTATTTGTTTTTTAACCTAGGCTACCGGTTGGGCCACCCGGATCACTTTTTTTGTGTTGGCCGGACGGAAGTTCTGAGTCATATAAAAAATCCAAAATACATAACTATGTTGTTATGTAGGGAAAAAAATTTGAAGAATGTTTCTGGCTTAGAGTCTCATTCAAATATCCAACGAGTTCAATTTCTTTAGTTGGTTTGGAACAATGCCTTTCTCGTGACTGAACAGGTGGCCTGTTACCATTTGATTGTGGATTCTGAAATCAGACTTGTCTTCAACTTCACTTCCAACATGCATGCACACAGTTGTGCATGGTCAAACACTTCCAACATGCGTGCACACAGTTGCGGATGGTCAAACACTTCTTCCAACATGCATGCACACAGTTGCGCCCAGACAAAAACTCATAGATACGTCTTTGGCCGGAAAATTAGTAAAAATCAACTTGTCACATTTGTAGCTATGGTAGCTGGTGCCAATCTGACATCCCAGCCGAACGCTGTAACTACCAGCGGCACACCTTCTCACCCTCACAGGCATGCACGCACACGCTAAGATCTAGCCCACACTCATACACACACACTGTTGTCGTGAACAAGCTGGCGGCTATGGCCGCTGTCGTCTTCCTCCTCCTCTGACGGCTATGGCCGCTGCCAACTTCTCCTTTGGGCTCGTTTAGATCTCTTGCTTCAAGATCACTTCTCATGGCTCACAGGCGAATAAATGAATGGCTGAGCGCTGCCTCTTTATTTATACTGTTTGGCTGGTGGTCTGACCTGCCACCGGTCGCAGCCCCAAACGTATGCAGCCCCACCTGGTACTTGCTGACTAGACTAGGTAGGACTGGAACTGTGAGACTGCTGACTAGACTAGGTAGACTTACTGAGTGACCCCTACAGTCCTGAAGACTCAACTAACGGCTTCCAGAAATTCTTAGCTGGGTAGGCTGACCCTACGCTAGGCCTCAGGGCTACTTCTCCCACAGGGACTGCGAGACTGCTGACTAGACTATGTAGACTCACTGACTGACACCTACAGTCCCGAAGAGTCGACTAACTTATGATGTTTTAGGGACAAGTCGGGGGTTCGAGGCTCACGAGGTCTATGGGTAGCTGTACAGGGGTGTGCTAGGATCTACCTCTTTATTTATACTGTTTGGCTGGTGGTCTGGCCTGCCATCGGTCCCAACCCCAAACATGTGCAGCCCCACCTGGTACTTGCTGACTAGAGTAGGTAGGACTGGGACTGCGAGAATGCTGACTAGACTAGGTAGGCTTACTGACCGACCCCTAGAGTCCCGAAGAGTCGACTAACGGCTTCCAGAAACTCCTAGTTGGGTAGACTTACCCTTTTGTTAGGCCTTAGGGTCACTTCTCCCTTGCTGACTCAGTTACGGTGAACAGTCTTCTGCAAGGACCTAAGCTAGACCGATAGACTGACTCCTATGGCGACTATTCCTAGTACCACAATTCAAGTCCTGACGAACCAACTATGTGTTTTGTGTGAGTGTCTACACATCTGTGTATGCGAATGCGTGCATGTGTGTCACAGAGAGAGAGAGAGAGAGAGAGAGAGAGAGAGAGAGAGAGAGAGAGAGAGAGAGAGAGAGAGAGAGAGCAGAGAGAGAGAGAGCAGACAGAGAAAGAGAGAGAGAGAGAGAACAACGTAGTAAATTTTGTTGTGGACTGTTCATCATTATATCGTAGTTTCTGAAGAACTCAAGTCATCCTGTGCCTCTGGCCCACCAGTGTCCTGATACATCTTGATCTCCACGTCTGGAATGTAAACATTGAACCTGTTCATTAAGCCATCTCCATTATTTGAATGCAGGCTAAGAAAGCGCTCTGGTTGCGTGTAACCTGTCAGAATAACATGTGTTCGCTCAAGAAGTCGATATGGATTTGAGCAAGTTTGCATTTCCCACCTGCCACCGTTTTTCAGACTCAGAAGATTTGTTCTGTCGAGGCCACCTGATGATGATGATGATGATTTGTGTAAGTCCATTTTGTCAAATATCGTCCCTAACTCATCTTCAAGTGCAACGAGCTCAGGGTTGAGGCATTCAAGCAAAGAATCAAACATTTTTTCAAACGTTTTCTGCAAAAAAAATGTATTTTCAACTGATTATCTTCCTATTGTTGAGGAGATGGATTGTTACCACCAAGTCTCAAGTGAAGCATCGGAAAAACTTTCGAAGGTGTGTAAACTGGAAAATCTATGAATTTTTTGCAAACATTTGGTTGTGAAGTCGAGGATCTGTTCCAAAGTATTGGTCTTCGGTGTTCTCATCCGTCTTCTTATTGCACCGATGGACTGCTTTGCTACTTCATGGAAACTGACTTGCCTTGTGATTGTTTTATTACTGGATTTATGATCTTTTTTCTATCCTTCCTAAACTAACTGCTTTTTTATGGTTTGAATTGTTTTTTACAGTTATTCAGAAGAATATGGTTGTTACACCATCCTATCACAGAGCAAGGAGCCACTAGAGTGACACATTACTGGCTTGCCAAAAACTCGAAGGAAAATTTGTCAGCGAATACAACTATTTTCAGAAGATTTCAAAGGACTTGCAAAAAATGTGCGGTTCTGGAAATGGAGGTTAGTTGTAATATTATCATATGTTTTTTTCATAAATTTTGTAAAAACCTCGATTTTTCATTGTTCCTTCAACGCTCATTCTTTTGTCATCAAAGCAAAATTGTTGTTTATTACATGTTGTGTAGTATCGCGGTCACGCTAGGTGACCATACCCGAACGCTCCGTACTGAGCCCGAACGTGGTCCAAAATCAACCAAACCCGGACGTTTTTATTAATTTTTTTATTTATTATTATTTTTATATATATAGGGGTTCGGGGGCTCCAGGGGTCATTGCCCACGACTCGTGAACATACACATGCAATCTTAAGAATTTAAGACTTTAAGATCACGGGGTGATCCAGACCGTCCGCTTCGCCGGACGACCTGGATTGTCGCAGGGCAGCGCTGTGGCCTTTTCAAGGGCAGCGCTTTCCCTGCACTGAAGTCGAATGGGCCCCTGCCTGCCCACCTCGACTCCGCCACCGGCTACCACCCTCCGCCTCCACCCACCTCCCTTCCGCCTGCTCCAGGCATCTTGTTGATGCCACCGGCCACCATCTCCTCTCGGCCTCCGCGTAACATCTCCTCTCCGTGTCCGCCCACCTCTTCTCTGCCCGGTGCCCACCTTGCCTCCACCTCGGCCCACCTCCACCCACCTCTCCTCCGCCTCCCCTTTCCATCTCCACTCCTCTGCTCCCGCCTCAACCTACGCTCAACTTCACCCATCTTATATCCACCTGTGTCCACCTCAGCTTCACCTGTGCCCTCCTCATATACAGCCAGCCTACTGCCTCTCTCTCTCTCTCTCTCTCTCTCTCTCTCTCTCTCTCTCTCTCTCTCTCTCTCTCTCCCCCCCCCTTTGTATGGACCGCTCTCTTCCTCTCTCTCTCCCTCTCCCTCTCTCCCTCTCCCTTTCCCTCTCCCTCTCTCTCAGTGCTTGGTACGTTGTTCTTGGTACTTCGTGGCTCGTGCCCTATGGGTTGCCTAGGCGACCTACGCGACCTGGGTGACCTACCTACAGCCTATGCGACCCATGTGACATGCCTACGGCCTGCCTACCGTAACGCTCTCTCTCTCACTCTCTGGATCTCTCCCTTTCTCTCTCTCCCCCTCCCTTTCTTTCTCTGACTGCTTGGTACTTCGTGCTTGGTCGTGTTCGGCTTGTGCATCAGTGCCACTTTCGTGCTACTTGGTGCTACTGGGTGCATTTGTGCTACTTCGTTCTACTCCGTGCTTGGTTTGTGCGTGGTTTGGTTTTTATGCTACGTACATCGACAGTTGGTTCGTGGCAGGGTTGTCGAGCCCCGGCCCCGGGGCCGTGGCAGGGGTCCCGGGGGCCGGGGGTCGGCACTCGTGGCCCCGACAAAAAAAAGTAAAAAAAGAAAAAAATCAAAAATAAAAATAAAAATAAAAAATAAAAATACAGGGGGGTGCGCAGCCACAGCCTGCACCCCCAGGGCCAAACTGCAATCTTGCAGTTTTGGCCAGACCTTGGGCCCCCCCCGGGGGCCCCCGCCTGGCAACCCTGGTTCGTGGGTCTCGGGTGCGGGGGAGCGGGGGTGCGGGGGAGGTGGGGGTGTTGGTGCGGGGCCCAGCGGGGGTGAGCGGGTCGGGGCACCGGCGGGGTTGTTTTGGGGTTGGCGGGGGTGCGCCACCCCCGCTGCGGGGGTCCGGAGGTCAAACCCCTACCCCGGCTTTGCCCCCGGGGGCCCCCGCCTGGCAACCCTGGTTCGTGGGATCGTTGCTTGGTGGTAATTGCAATGGTGCTATGTGCATCGTGGAATCGTTGCTTGGTTCAGTTTGGCATACTCGAGCATTTTTTTATGAAGTTGTGTAAGCCGAACATTTTTTTATCGGTGCATAGTAGATTTTTCTATCAGTGCTTGGTTCAGTTCGGCATAGTCGAGCATTTTTTTAATGGAGTTGCGTAACTATCTAGGCTACCAGCCGGGGCGCCCGGGTGACTCTGTTTTCTTGGGCAGGCCAGCCGTACAAGGACCAGGGAAGGTCGTAGCTAAAAAAAACAAATTCAAAAAAATCAAAAAAATCCGAAACAAAACTATGTTATGCAGAAAAATAAATTGAACAACGTTTGCCTCAAGGTCAATCCGAATTTTTTTTTGCCCGGCCAGTAAAGTGGCCCTGGGCCACTCTGGTAGCCTAGGTAGTGGGAGTCACAAAAATAGTTTGACCGAGCTGGGTTAAAAGCATTTAGTCACTCTGGTAGAGTACTTGAAGATATAATGTTTTTTGTGTGTTTGGTTTATACAACAAAGTGATATTGACTCCTTGTCCTTCAAAAATCATTCTGTTCTTAGTTTAATAGTACAGAAAATAACGAGATCTGCCTACAAACCTCTCCTTGGGAGAAATGGCACTTTCACACAACTTGTGTGTAATGCAATACCAGAATACCAGTCGACAATTTTGAAGTTTTTAAAAACGAAAAAGAACCCACAACATTATTCTAACGACATTCTTTGTTTTGTTGCACATTGTATATTTCTTACATGGATTATTAGGAATTTTTTCAAAGTTTCGAGCCGAATTGTTGATTCTTGCTGGAATTATTCACGTGATGACAAAGATTCTTGAGAGGATTGATGATGGTTCAAGCGAGGAAGAAGATCGAATCAGTGCTGTCATTCAGTTGGAGTCAATAGAAGCGTCCAGCAAGATGATGCATGCATCTATTGAGCAGAGACTTATATTGATAGATGATAAGAATTTGCTCAACGCCTACAGGAATGCTGAAGGACATACATTTTTTGTGGATGATGAGAAGATTGACAACCGAAGTGTTCAACCTCAAGAAGATGACATGCTCTTTTCTGGCATGCACAAGAAGGATGCGGTAAGATGTATGATCTGTGTCTTCATAATTTTAATTCAGGATGAGAATCAGTTGGGTTATAAAATTTAGAAAAAAATGATGTAATCAAAACAAGCACACCCTTTGGTTAACCATGTTTGCCAGAAGGACCCAAAAGCAATATCAATTGATGCTGCTTCTTCGTATTCGATATCAGCTTGACATTCATATTCTCCCTACCTTCAGATGCGTTACTAAGCTTATGAGATTGAAAGTCTTTAACTGAGAGATAATAACTTGCATAATACAGGTTCAAATGATCTATCCCACAAACAGATTGTTGTAAATATCATTATCTTCGCAACATATTGTAGCATTCAGGACATACGGTATCTTCTCTTCGAGTGGATAAGTCTGAAGTTTCTCCTTTTGATGTATGTACTTTGTACTGTTAGCATGCTGGATTTGCCCAACTATGTATAATGAAACTTCGTTTTCTTTTTTCTTGCACTTTGTCTTATGCCTGGGTCATATTGTAGTTACAGTTTACAACAATGTACATAAGATTAATGTACTTCTCGCTTGGTGTGGCGAGCGTATCTCGGAAATTTTACGTGTATAATAATATTTTTTTCCTTCCTTATTAAGCCATACCATAATTGCTCTGCTTCCCTGAAATCTAAAGGGTGTTAGTGCATGACATAGTTTAGATGGACAGGAAAAACGCAAATTAATTCTTCTCAAAATATCAAATCTATGCAAGGTTATTGAAGATGTAAATAATTGACTCATGTGAATGTATTTTTTAAAATTTTGAATACATCAACTTTGCCTCATATCTTCACTTTTTGCAGGAAAGGCTTTTAACACTTGCTACGAAGCTCATCAAGGATTCGATGCCTGAGAAGAAACTTTCCAAAGTGACTGTGGTGGATGCCAAGTCTTACTGAAATAGTCGAGAAGTCGATCTTATTTTTCACAAATTTCAAGAGTTGGGTTTGGGCATATATGTCCAAAATCATGAGATCATATGTAAGTAACATAAGCTGGTGAGCAGCCAATGAAAAAGTTGTCTGTATTTTATTCTAAGAAATGTTATTATTGTAGATCACTTAGTGCATTACTATGTGCATTAGACGAATGATCTCAAGAAGTCGCTAGTTGCTTTGGCTGGTCAAGGGTCACATAATTCCTCACGATACTGAAGATAAAAAAGGAAATAACCGAATCACATAGGCCACCCCACTTAATTTTCTTTTAAACCCTTGAAAATAATTTATACCCCACTTCAACCCCCTTGACAGCCAACACTAAGAAAAGAAAAGAGCCTGGATTTGGGCTCCTCTCGAAGCGCATGAAAAACATCAATCGCCATAAATAAATAAATAAATACCCAGATTTCCGCTCTTCTTGAGGGCCGTAAATAACCTCAATCATCATTAATAAATAAATAGATAATTATTTTTTTCTCCATTCCCGAGTACACGCCCTGTTGCCTGGTCGGGCATGACCCCCGAGCAGGGTTCTGGGCAACCGCAGCAAAAAAAAAAAAAAAAAAAAAAAAAAAAAAAAAAAAGTGTAGAATTGCAATACAAATGACTTTTGGCCGAGCGTCGCATTGGAATTCCTCACAGAATCTGAGATAAAAAAAGAAAGTAACAAAATCACACTAAGGCACCCCCCTTTAAATCTCTTGAGCCCCTTTTAAAACCAATTCATACCCCCCTTTCCCCCTCATCCCCCCCTTGACAGCCAACTCTCAAAAATAAAAATAAGCCGGGATTTTGGGTCCTCTGGGTACCCCGGGCTAGGCTGTCAGGGTAAGCTCTTTTTCTTTTGTTTATCTTTAAGAAATTGTAAGGAAATAAATTAAATCAAAAATTCCGCAGCACGGGGTTCTAATGCATGCACAGATGCAGCCAACGCAGGCTCTTTCTTTTTTTTCGACAGTTGGATTTTAAGGGAGGAAGGGTGAAAGGACGTTTAATTAATTTTTAAATAATATCCAAGGCAAAAAAAAAAAGAATTTCTCATCCTTATTTTGTTTTTTCCTATTTGTCTATTTATATCATGCATGCACAGATGGAGCAAACGCGGGCTCTTTCTTCATCAATTTCACCAAATCACCAAGATTTATTTGGATGCAGAAATTGGATGCCTAGTTGCCTGAAAAACCACCCTGCAGATTCAATGCGAGTTTTTTAACCAATGATTTAACAAATTTATGTTTTCTGTTCTAAATTGACTCCAACCAGACATGACCGGAAAATTCAAGGTTTCGATGAAGTCGAAGGGTCCTGTTTTCATCAAAACGCTCCCAGCTCGAGAGCAAACAGCACACTTCATAAACACATTGAGTAAACACTTCAATTTGACGCTCCAAAGTTGGGTCGATCAACAAAATACATCTCTGTAATTTTGTTTTTTGTTGTCGTATATAATTTTTCTCCAATCTATTCTACTCTACACTAGTCTCCTCTGCTCTATTTGGTACTCTCTGCAGTACCCTGCTGTGTGCTATTCAACTAAACTTTATTCTGCTTCTCTGCCTTATTGTAGTTTATTGTTTTCTACTGTGTACTGTTCTCTATTGTACTCTATTGTACCGTATTGTACTCTGCCCTACTCCATCCTACTCTACTATACTCCTCTACTACACTCTCTTGCAGTCCACTATGTACTCTCTACTCTCTACTCTCTACTCTCTACTCTCTATTCTCTACTCTCCAATCTTCTATTCTCTATTTTACTATATTATACTCACACTCTCTCCTATTCTCAGCTCTACTCTCAACTCTTCTCATCTTTACACTACTCTACTCTCAACTCTATGATCCACTCTAATTTCCTCTACTCTGCCTCTACTATACTATGCTTTACTAATATTCTTTTGTACTTCACTCCTCTCTACTCTACAGGATTGATTCCTCTACTTCACTTTCCTATATCCTTCTCTCTACTCTACTCTCTACTGTATTCTCTACTGCTCTCCAAGGTACGTAGTATTTATGGTGTGCGAAGTTTTGACTTCTCTATCTCTAATACCTTAAAGGAAAAGGCGGGTCTCGGGTCACGGGCCCACGCGAGACAGCACTCCCGGTGGCAAGGTCCCACACGCGAGACCCGGTTCTCTCTTGAAGGCGGCTGCGCTGTCATGCGAGACCCGCGCCAGCGGAGCGAACCGCGGGACGGGCGGGGCTAGGTGTGATACGCGCCGACGCGAAACGACGTAGGGCAATAAAGGCCGAACTCCGGGACGGGCAGGGCCCGGTACGACGCCCGTCGGGCCAGGGGAAACAAGGACAGGCCCTGGCAGCCGCGGGTTTTAAGAGGAGGGTGAAGCGGGAAAACGGTGGAATGCCAGCGCGCGGGGTGACGTGTGTGTGTGTGTGTGTGTGTGTGTGTGTGTGTG
>BFEA01000983.1:284726-296735 GCA_003427395.1 Chara braunii
CGTCACAAACAGAACTGCCCGGTAAACCGTAGGCAGAGAGAGAGAAGAGGACAACAAACGAGGGGCTGTGACAAACTGTTTCGTCGGATATATATATAGATAGATAGATAGATAGATAGATAGATATATTAAGCATACCACCACACACACCGAAGTTGACATCGTAAAAAAAACAAAAACAAAACAAAAAAAAAAAAAAAAGAAGAAGAAGCTGACCTCGTGATTTTGCTCTTAAAGAAAACTTTGTGCTCTTAATAAAATCCATGTTTCACTTTTTGGATTTTCTTGACATCGTGGAAATCGATTACTCTGTGATTGTACCCAGAGACTCATCAGAGACGAAAAGGCAAAGAAGAAGACTTCTAAAGCGGTCCTGGATCCCGATGCCCCTTAAAGTGCCGGGGCAAGGTCCCACTTGCACGGATTAAGAGATTTTGGCCGTCGATCTTTGCTCTCTACGGTCAGTATCGCTTAATTCGTGTAAGTGGGACCTAGCCCCCGGAAAGCCGGTGGTGCCCTTACAATGCAGGGATGTGGGGCATGCCACCGACGCCGCAGGGTATGAAGAATCAGAAGAAGCGGACCATGGCATGCCCCACATCCCCCACATCCCTGCACGGAGCTGGACCATGGCCATCGGTCGGGAATAAGGAGAAGGCTGAGTCTGGCGCTGGACAACGATTCAATGAATGATGGCGATGGGGGGAGTAAGCAGAAACCTGTGGGCCTAGTTGCAGTACGCTCGACGTGCACAAACGACAAAAAATATGGAGGTGTATACTTGTTTTTCATTTTTTATTTTAAAGGAGGTGTATACTTGTGTGTTCTAGGGGAAGATTCGTTCTCATTTTGCACATCTCGAGAGTAGTGACGCGAGGCCGTGTGTCTGGAGCTGGACAATGATGTGATGGCGATGGGGTGTAAGCAGAAGCCTGTGGGCTTAGGAGCACTGCTCGCCATCCGCCAACAATGAGCATGCATCGGGACAGCGAGGGTATTCCGATTCATTCGTAATCTTTTTTTTTTATTATTTTTTTTTTTCAATGACTGTCGGTTTATTACAGGGGCCCAGTGCCCAGGGCAACACAAAGTTCACCTATAGAATCTCAGACACCAGGGGCCAACAGGCTTCAGTCCCACTCCCTGAACCAAGCCCTGCCCCTGTAGTCAACCTGAAAGTCAAATGCTCTACTCAAAAGGAGAAGAATCCTCTCGAAAATCAGAGAAAAGTTCACCGCATTGAATCTTCGCCGTCAGGCCGTCAATAGAAACCAACAGTTACTTTGCACACGCAGCCCAATGCTTACGAAACCATTGTACTCCTGCTGAGACTGAAGCAGCAGTGCAACTACCGGTAGGCCCTGTGTGGCTCGCCGCAGAAAAATGCCGAGTGCATTTTCACACGAATAGTGGAAGGGTGCGTCCCGCTACAATAAATAATAGCGGACGCATCTTGCCACGTTCTCTGTGCAGATGCCCTGCTCCCGATTTTCCTTTTCCTTCTATGCGTGTCACCCTTGCGCGGGGGCCACGCTAATCTTCTGTCTATCCTTCAAAAAAAAAAAAAAAATTATCTCTTTTTCGGAATATCCTTCAAATTTCTCCGTGACTGCCATAGGGCCTCGCCGCACCACAGTCGAATTGCAAAGGGCCTCTCGAACCGGTGAAATTCTCGACAACTGTCAGACCATTTTCGACATTCACGGTTTCGACACAATGGGTCTCGCTCCACTACTCTCGACTCACGAAGTTTCGAGAGTAAGGGGCTCGCCACACCAGCTGTCGAAAGTGCATTTTTTCGAAAGTTGTCCTCGAAAACTCGAAAGGAAGAGTTTCGACAGAAACCCCCCCGTCGGCCACACAGCACTGTCGAAGTGAAGGGCTCGCGAATTCAAGTGCAGAAGAGACAAACCCGCATGAGTATAGGACAAGCATTTCTCCAGCCGGACCACAGTCCCGCTCAACAATCTTCGAGGAGAACTCGATAGGTCGGCGGTGGACTGTCGAAAATGCCTATGTTGCAGGCTGGACACGCGACCTCCTTCGAAAGGAGGTGTCGAAGCACCTTCCCTGACAACTTGAGAATATTTTGCCCGTCTCGGATTTCGACGAGCTGTGTGGCGAAGAGGAACTGTCGAAATCCCATTTTCGACAGCTGGTGTGGCGAGCCCCTAAGGGCCTCGCCACACCAATGTCGAAACATCACGAAATTCTACATATGTCAGGAGATTTTCGACATCCCCTCTTTCGACAGAAAACCGCTCTTCGCCACACCGCATGTCCAAGTGAAGCTCCGAGCTGCGAAGGTCGGAGTAAAAAGAGCAGCGTCTAGACGACGAAGGAGAGAGAGCGTTGTCGGCCAGCAAGCGAGACGAAGAGAGAGAGAGAGAGAGAGAGAGAGAGAGAGAGAGAGAGAGAGAGAGAGAGAGAGAGAGAGGTGCCATAGTGGACGGCGCTCCGAGCCGCGAAGGTCGGAGGAAAAAAGAGCAGGGGGTACACCGGAGAAGGAGGGAGAGCACGAAAGCGAGCGAGCGAGCGAGCGAGAGAGAGAGAGAGAGAGAGAGAGAGAGAGAGAGAGAGAGAGAGAGAGAGAGACATAGGGCCTCGCTGCGCTACTGGACATGCACAAAAGACAAAAATATTGGCGGTGTATCTTTCCATATTCTAGCAAAAGATTCACTCTCGTTTTGCCCATTTCGAGAGTAGAGTAGTGCAGGGAGGCCCATAGGTGTCGAAATCCACACATCCTTCAACACCTCGTCTCCGTGATGTCGAAACTCGACCCGCTGCAGGAGGGCCCTTCAACACCCATGTTGAAACCACTTTTCTGACCATTGTCGAAGACATTTTTTCTTAGACAGTCTGTGTGGCGAAGAAAAAATGTCGAAAACTCTAGTTTAGACATTGGTGTGGCGAGGCCCTTAGTAGAGGCGGTTTTGATTGGTTGAGGTTTTCTGGCCTTGTGGGCTGTTTTCTTCCTTTTCCCCTTTTAGGGCCTCGCCACACCACTCTTGAAACTGCGTTTCCAAGAGGACGCGTCGCCACACAGCCACTTGAGAGTTGTAGCCCAAAAACTCTTTCGAGAGTTGTCAGAACCTCGTTTCAAGAGTAGCTCTCGAAACTTCGAAACGCCCAGCCTGCAGCACCGCTTGAAAAGAGCCCTCCCCAGGGCACTTGAAGGGCTCTTGATTTTTGAGAGGTGTCAGGCCGTTATCTTGAGGCCATTCGGAAAAAACAAAGCTGTACGACTGTCGTTTTTCATTCTTTGTCCAACACGACCGCCCGTTCGAGAGTGCTGTGTGGCGAGGGGCCCGAAACTCTCGAAAACCCAACTCTTGAGAACGTCTGACAGCTCTTGAAAAATTTCCCCGTTTCAAGAGTGGTGTGGCGAGGCCCTTAGAGCGTGCAGCCTTTTTAGCAGCGGTGGTTCTTTGAATTGTTGGGTTTTTCTGGCCTTGTGGGCTGTTTTTTTTTTCTTTTCCCTTTTTTCCACAGGGTTGTGGCATAGTCAGAGCAACGGTCCCGATTTGGCCATTTCTGTCTCTGGACAAGAGCCCAACGCCTGTGCCAAGCTGGATAATGGCCCCATTACCCTAATTCCGGGTTGTTTGTTGAGGATTCCCGGCCTCTACGTTTTTTTTTTGCAATAATAAGATCTTGTTTTCTTGAAAAAAGTAAAAAATTAAAAAATAGTTGTGAATCAATCCAGCGGCCTAGCTCAGTTGGTAAGGCACGCAAGTGGCATTCAGGAGGTCTTGGGTTCAATCCCCATGGGCCTCATGTACCGTCCTGGGCATGCTTGGCGCCTGCAACCTAGAGATAACCCGTTGGTCCCCCCAATTGGCATTAAAAAAAAGCAGTCTCTGCTGACGTTCATAGGGGGAGGGGTGCTCGGGGACGCACAGCGACGGGCCACTCAGATGATGCTCGGTCGCTCTGCTACCAGCTGTCCCCTGGCCAATACCCCCAAGTGGGGGTTCCCTGAAGGCTATCAAGCCACCCTAGGCTGAAAAGGCCACCCGGTGTCAGATTAGACATAAGACTGAATTTACCTGGGCTGGTTAGTCGGATGAAAAAAAATAAAATAAAAAAAATTGTGAATCATTGATCGCCAGCCCAGACTTTGCAACGGCCGTGGAGTGGGTTTTTTTTTTTTTTTTTTTTTTTTTTTTTCCAGGAAAAAGCAAGAATTCCATTTAAAACTGAATGAGGTGGGGAATCCTCACAAACAACCCGGAACGACACGGGACTGGACCACGGGGCATTAACCCAGCATTGTTCAGTGAGCACGCTGCTCAACAACTCTCACTCGAATCTATCCACCCAAGTCTCCCTACCAGAGCAGAACAACCTTTTTCTTTTTTTTCTTTTTTTTTCTTTTTTTTAACATTTTCAACACCAAGCACACCAAACTCGTCCTCCATTCCAGCCACTAACCTATTCTAAACTTCTACCCAGCCCCTACAACCTACTATTCCTTGCTCCTCTCAGGCCTCCTACACCAGAGGCTGGAATCTAACTCGATTCCACCTAATCCTAGACACTCTCGGGCCTTCATCGCTTCTGCCTCCTACTGTGGAAGTTTACCGAGTGTCCTGGTAATACCTAGCTAATTAACCATCCTGAAAATTCCAACCTTCCATTTCTACCTGTTGATACCAACTTCCCTCTCTGTGCCCAAGTGTCCTCGAACCACCTTAGCCCTGTCTGTCTGCCTTTTCCTCTGGGTACTCTCCTTCTCCAGTCTGCTGCAATGATTCTTCTTACCATTGCTTTGAACGTTGCCTTGATCTCAGGGTCGGGTATTATTTTACCCTCAAATTGGGCTCTATTCCTTTCTGATCAAATACTCCAAAAGCCCACTGCTCTGATTGCCTGCGCAACATAACCCCAGCCCTGTGACGAACCACTTTCTGTAGCGCGCGACTTTCTGCGCGATTGCAATGAGGGGTCCTAAGTCGGGAAGGTTGGGCCAATTACGGGAAATCGAGATCAATTGCATCAGTATCCTCGCTTCTTCGCCTTTTCGCGTCGCTTCTTTTCGGACGGCTGAATTTGGAGCTGGGTGAGTCCCGGGATGGTGGTTGATTGATTGGTCGACTGAGTAGGTGGCGCGCGGTCGGGCGCGCGATTCATAAATGTTGACGTCGTTTCTTTTTGCTTTGGTTTCGGACCTTTGGGGGCCGACATCGCGCGGGAAAATGCTTCGTTCTTTTTGAATTTTCTTTTCGAATTTCTTTTCAATCTTGTCAAGCCGGGACGACTCTCGAAATTTCAGACTTTCTTTCGGCATCTGTTCGCATTAGATAGGAAATAGGAATTCGGATTTCTTTTTGCCACGCGCTGCCTTTTGCTTGCTCGCTTCTTTTTGCGGCTGTAACGGAGCTCTGATTAGTCCGTGCCCTTAATTTTGCGTGTAACTGTCATTTTTGGACGGGCGCCATTGTAACTGTATCTTTCTTCTTGAGCTTCGTCTTTCCCGCCCTCCTTTCTCTTTTGCTGAGTCTAGGGTTGCCACGGGCTACATGCTCGGATCGATGCGTGGAGAGTGGCTACGTCCCCCACGCCGCGATCTGGCCATGTAGATCGTAGGCAATCCCTCCTCTTTTCCCCATCTAAGTACTTGTAATTCCGTGTTCTTCGTGCATGCATGCACGCTATAAATTCTGGCCGCGTGATAAGATAGCTCTCTTAACTGGTGGTTGGAAGCTCGGGGTGGCGCGGTCAGTGAGGGTCGACACACAAGCGAAGTAAGAGGTGAGTTAAGTGGGAGACGAGTTGGTGCCGAATGCGCGAGGTTGACGCGGGCCACGACGGACTGTGGGCGCGGGCGAACCTGACGGGTGCAGGAGGACTAAGTGGGGTGACGACTTCGTGGGTTGGTGCGTGATAACGGACTGTCCGCATCAGAGAGAGAGAGAGCTGAGAGAGAGCTGAGGTGGAAGAATGTGGAGTTACAGTTTTCGTCGTCTTTTTCTTTCATTTTGTATATAAGTTTTGATTTCGGACGGATCGCCCGCGATCTTGTCGGCCATATCTTTGTCTCGGCTTCGGCCTTCTTTGCTCAGCCCCTCAATCGAATTTGCGCGTTTTCTTTTCGATGAATGGTGAATGAATGTATGGTGGTCTGACTGCCTCTTCGACGGTTCTTGTTTGTGTCGCCCATCGTTTTCCTCTTAATTCTGCTCTGTACCATGGATGGATATATTTGCGTATGTAGATAGAATGAATGATTAGCATTTCACCTTTTCGATTGTTAGGGAATTGATGATTGCTAAGTCGGATGCATGCAAGGCCACGTCCTCTTGCATAAGCATGGGAATAATTATGTGATTAATCGGTTGGGTGGTTGTTTCTGCCGCACAATGATTTCTGCATCCAGGATCGCACCCTCGTATATACACGCGAAAGTACAGCCCCACCCGGGCTGCTTACACGTGTCCATGCGAGCACGATCCGCCCAAAAAACAGGATGGGTGATGGAATGAGCACCGAACTAGATTTGTGTAGCGGACTAACCTCGGGGTTACCTTTGCGATCATACCCGGAATTCCCGTGCCAGACCGAACATGATCGAGTAAGCGAGGAGGATTTCCGCCTCTCTTCTCTTAGCAACCCTCGCGGCCCTGAATTCCCGGAGGATCATCTCTCCTATCGATTTATATCTCCCGGCTTCGTCGTCATCACTACCCCTCTCCCTCCCTTCAGACTTCTCCTCCTATATCACTGACTCCTTGTGGTTCCTTGACACTCTATCGCCCTTCGTTGGCCCCGTGCGTCGCATCGAAACCCCCGACGACGCGACGATTGTCGAAATAACAGCGCGCGGGTCCAATGGACATGTGGCCCACTTAGACGGCCCGACTCCCAGGAACGGAAATTCCCGTAAGAAGTCCACCGCCATTAGACCAGGCGAACGGACAGGCCAGGTGCACCGCGCAGGCCATCGGCCCTGTGCAGCACGATGTTTACCCGTTCCACTATATTGCATCTATGCCCCTGAACCTTGTCACAGGAGATTTCAGTTCCGCCCTGGGACTCCATCCCCACTTTCCAAAAATCCTTGGCACACCCCTTTTCGCACTTCCAGACCCACAACCTACTCCGATCAGGAAGTCACATGGGGCGTGAGGTTGGTATCGGAGTCGACACGTGGCAGGGTTACGGTTCTTGTAGATAGGCAACCTAGAATTGGAGCGATCTGGCTAACAGAGGCCGGCCCAGGACCGGAGCACGAAATGCGCATAGACGCGACCCTGTCGTCACCAGAAGCCGGTCTGCGGCTCGACAGACGGCAAACATGAATGCCCACCCGCAAAACGCCCTAGCAAACTCGGTGAATGCACCGGTGAACCCCAATCAACCCAATCCCAATCAATCGAACCCGAACCAACCCATGTCACGAGCACAAGCACCTGTGGCCCCACCCGATCTATACCTATTTGACTCTTCTCACCATCTTGCCGGAGCATGGTTAGCCACACTCTGGGCACAACAGTATGATGATCAAGAAGAACAGATCAACATCCCAGCCCGATTGGGAGGAGACGCTCATCATTGGTTTAGCACATATGTGTGGGTTGATCCCCCGACTATCTTGGAATATAGTTGACCTTCATGGTTCATTCTGGAGAAGGCAGCTATAGGAGATGGGACACTGGACCTGGTGTCCAGCACAAGCCTAAGCTGGGTATCGGCCCTGGTATTTGCCGGGTTGAATTGTCAGGTCCCCAACCTCCGTTCCTAATTTTTTTTAAAATATAAACTGATAAAGATTAAGACTTTTCCAAAAGAAAATAAAATAAAAAAAAGCAAAGAATGTACTTTTAGTTCTAATGTCTGTAGGAATTGCACTTATTTGTCACGCAATGCAATTCTTTAATTTTTCTTCCTTCTTGCAAAAAACAAAACAAAAAGAAAGTTGTGTGCTATAAGGCCGTTAAAGCACCGTCATGATGGGAGTCAGTGCTTGTTAATATCAAATTTGGACCATCAGGCCATTAAACCACGTGGGATTTTCTCTGAATGTAAGATGCTTCTTGGGTTTTTCTGTTTATTGCTATGACTGTGGTTATGTTAATTGTGGCCACTTAAGTTCATTTTTATTCAAGAAACAAAGGCGGACATGGCAGGTTTTGAATTAAATTTTGCAGGATAAAAAAAAAACACACCCACAAAGGTATCACTGTGTGAGTTTGAAATGGCAATTTGGGTAGAAAAGAATCCGCTGGGCTTTTTGCCTTTTTTTTTCCGCGTCTGACACCACGGTCGACCACTGTAGTAACTGCCATTTTGTCAAAACAGACATTTAGTATTTTCTGAACGAGATTAAAATTGAGTTTTTTGGCTAGAACAGTCCAAATTTTTGCCTCCTGGGGTACGGCGTTGTTGCCGGACCCCTTAGATGTATCTGGCCTCAAGCTGAGACCAGATGGAGCCAAAAATTTGGACCGGATTTTGGCCAAAAAACTCAATTTCAATTCGTTCAAAAAATCTAAAATGTCTGTTTTGATGAAATCGCAGTTAGTTATATCACTCGGCCTGCCACCACGGTCGTTGGCACTTTCATTGCTTTTTGAACTGGGTGCATGTTTTCTTTGTCGGCGTGTTATTTTTGCTTCGTTCCGTACTCGAAAGTGACATCAACGTACTTGCCCCTTTCTTCAATCTCATTATTTTTATATAATATGTCTGAGTAACCTTCCTTTTTTGCCTCTATTTGTGTGCTATTTATCTCTTTTTTACTTTCTTTCTTGCTTATGTTAGTCACCGGGGATAACTTAATTCAAAATTCAAATGTCTCCAGGATGTGAAGGATTAGTCAACAGGTGAAACATACTTTCCCCTGAACCTCCACCGATGAACATAGGACCCTAAATTCCCCCCCAACCAAAATGTTTTGCGGAACATCCTCCGCCAAGTCTGTCTGCGAGAGTAGTTCAATGTACAGATCTTTGGAAAATTTGGTTCCAAACCGCCGGACCTATCTCAGTTGGTACACCCATGGACTGCTGAACCAGAGAAGTGAGTTCCAAAAACCCCGGTCAAACGAAAATTGATCCACTTCTGGATTACCTAGGGCTGGTCCGTTCTACAACCATTTCTCAAGTCCGTACCACGCCTCGGCGATTCTGCAAAAACTTGACAGCCCCTCATTTAGGGCTTGTTTGAAACTGTCCGTCATTTAGGGCTGTCATGTCTTCCGAAGGACTCTCAGGAAGGAATTAAAAATGTCGGGGGTTTGCGGCTGCACTTTGGCCCCCGCGGTTGGCCCCTGCGGCCGTGATCCTGACTACATGAGGTTAGCGGCCCCCCGATCATGACCATGGGTGATACATAGACTCTGGATTGAGGTAGTAATGCAGGTCGATGTTAAACTTTTAAGGTTCATAAAGTAAATTATTAGGAAAAGAAGGTTTCACACATGGTTGATAGTTGCTATCATTATCGTTAAATTTTTTACCAAAGCCGTCATATTGCCAGAGTTTTTTTGCTTTTTTTCTTGCTTTTTTTTTGTATAGACATATTTGGACCATTAACGAAAAAGTTAGCGAAAACACCAAAATTTTTGAACATTTATTTGAATTATCACAAGTTCTGCAATCTTTTCAACTAAAAAAATAATCAAATCCGCTGAAAATTTCAAAGTGTACAGATTTGGCTTGATTTTTTCATAATATATATAAAGTGTAGACTGTGAAATAAATGTCATGCCGATTCATCTCATTTTTCATTCTTGTCACTCTATCACGTGTAGGTCAACGACAAAAGTGTCGTAACTTTAGGAACTTTTCATGCTCAAAAGAATATGTTAAAAAATCTGAAGGGGGTCCGTAGATTTCGTCCTGATATTTCCAGAAATAATATTTTTTTAAAATTAAAAAATTATTTGAAATGTAAGATAAATCACGGCAAAAATTAGATACATGTTCATTTTTGCCACAAGGCTTGTTGGTTCCCCCCCTTGTGCTATCTGTAGCCCACGTGAATCTGTACTACCGGTCCCTCCGAATTTAGGACGACGGAGGTAGTGGTGGTTAACAAGTCTGACTCAATGAATGGTTGTACTAGAACTTGGATCATATGCTTAACCAACTTTTCGTTAAGTTTTGACATATTCGTTCCTTTTAGGTTCTTATCATATTAGGAGAATGTTATAACTATGGTAATTTATTTCACTTATATTTTGTCAAAGGAGATTTATTTTCACCCTCCTTATCTGAATCTTTAGGTATGCACCTCTGTTGCACCATGTACGCGTACGGAGGGAGTACGTGAACTTACTCCTAAGTACTCATAGATGCTAAAAAACCTGCATATGCGTACGTAAAAAAACAAAAAAGGCTACAAACCCGGGTCGCCCAGGTCACCCTCTTTTCTTACGCGGCCCAGCCGTGCAAGGACCAGGGAAGGTCCTAGCAAAAAAACAAAACGTTAACAAAAATCCGAAAACAAACTATGTTATGGGGAAAAATAAATTGAACAACATCAGTCTCAGGGTCACATCGAAATTCTTTACCATATTTATAACAAAAAATATATATAACATATATATACAAGGTAACCAGCGTTCGGGACGGGCCAAAATCCCAAGCCCGAACGCTCGAACGTACGGTGTGTTCGACAGCTCGGACCAAACGCGAACAAAAAAAAAAAAAAAAAAAAACTTCATAAAAATATGAGAAAAACATATGTTATGGAGATAAATAGAAAAACAACGTTTGCCTTAGCACTACATCCAATCAGTTACCAAATTTGAAATAAAAATAAAATATGAAAAATAAAACGAATAGAAAAAATAAGCAAAAATAAAGCGAGAATTAAAATCAGTGACTGAGCGAGTATGTTTTCAACACCGTCATCTTTTGCGAATTTTCCTTTTTGTTTAGAACAACCCAATGTTGTGAAACTGGTTGAACGTGCCGAACGCGCGTTCACGTTCAAACGCGTGCGTTCATACCCCCCCGGGCCGTGTTAAATCGTGTTCAAGTGCGCTGCGCGCCACATGGCGCAAACAAATTGAACGCGACCCCAAGGGGCGCGCGCGTGCGTCGCAGACTATGGGGTGGTGGGCTTCGTTCAACAAACCTCGAAAGTGCAAAAAAAAAAGGCCCCCAGAGGCCCACGCCCCCTACCGCGTCACCCCCCGCCATATGTGAAAGGTCCTCTTTTTTTTTCGCGGGGGGGGGGCAATCCCCCTAACACAGCTCAGACGGCCGATGCAGGCTATCTGAAGGGTCCTCGCAGCCATGCAGCGCAGACCTCCCCACCAGAATCGAGGCAGGTAGTGAATATGCAGTACATTACGACCCGACCGAATATATACTCAAGATTCAAATTGAGGTCTGTGTTTCAGCAGTTATGGGTTGCTCACATAGCTCTGCACGTGACTCTTAGGGCTTTCACGAAATGTGCAAACTTAGAATGAAACTTCTGCAGAACGTGGAATAATACGCCACCATATGTTTTGTCTTTTGTGCATTTGGTGAGTAGAGGCCCTTAGGGCCACTGCACGTATTCCTAAGAAAAGAAAAACGAGGAAAAAAAAACGAAAAAAAAGAAAAACAAGAAAAAAGAAAAGACATGCACAAAAGACAAAATATATGGCAGCGTATTATTCCATGTTCTGCAGAAGATTCATTCGAGTTTTGCACATTCGGTGAGTAGTGCAGCCAAGCCCTTAGAATCACGTGCAGAGACCAACATGGCCTAGCAACGTGAGCAACCCATAACTGCTGAAACACACACCTGATTTCGAATCTTTAGTATATATTCGGCCAGCTCGTAATCTACTTCATATTCACTGCCTGCCTTGATTTTGGGGAGGGGGTATGCGCTACATGGCTGCGAGGACCCTTCAGATAGCCTGCATGGGCCGTCTGAGCCGTGTTAGGGGGATTTCCCCACCCTCCCGGCCCACAAAAAAAGGACCCTTCACACACACTTACACACACATTCACACACACAGAGACACACAAATTCACACACACTTTTTTTTTTTTTTTTTTT
>BFEA01000984.1:19671-36629 GCA_003427395.1 Chara braunii
GCGGACGCGTTCGCGAAATCGCGCGGCCGCGCGGACGCGTCCGCGGGGGCGCGGTGGCGGACTCGGCCGCGCTTGTTCGCCACCGAGGGGGATTCGTAGCTATACTCTACTTTGCTTTACTCTACTATACTCTACTCTATAGTACTCTACTCCACTCTTTTTATCTCTACTTTACTTTATTGTACTCTACTTTTCTGTACTCTATTGTATGGTACTATATGTTGCAATACTCTTATTTACYCATTCTACTTTAYTGTACTCCACTTCACTCCATTATTCTCTACTCTACTCCACTCCCCCCCACTCTATTTTCTTTACTCTACTCTACTACACCCGACCCTACTCGTCTATACTTGAGTCTTCTCGACTCAACTCTACTCTACTCTACTTTACGCTACGCTACTCTAGTCTACTTTACGCTATGCTACTCTACTCTACGTTGCTTTACTCTTCTATACTTTAATCTACTGTACTCTACTCATCTCTACTCTACTGTACTTTATGTTAAGATACTCTTATCTACTCACCCTACTTTACTCTACTCTACTATACTATTTCCTATTTTCCTCTACTATGCTCGATTTTACTTCACTCTATTCTACTTTATGATACTCTACTCTGCTTTGCTTTACACTTCTTTACTCTACTCTACAATACTCTACAAATCTCTACTCTATTGTAATTTATGTTATGATGCTCTGATCTACTCTATTCGACTCTACTCTACGCTTTCCTACTTTACTCTACTCTACTCGATTTTACTCTACTCTACTTTAACCTTCCATACTCTACTCTAGGATACTTTACTCTACAATACTTTACTTTACAATACTCTACGCTTTCCTACTCTTCTTGACCCTACTTTTTTCTACTTTTCTCTTCCCTAAGTTTATCTTCCCTACTCGTTTCTTCTCTACGCTTCCTTACTCTGCTCTACTCTTATTTGTTCTGCTCTACTATTATCTGCTCTACTCCACTCGATGCTTTCCYACTCYACTTCACTGTACTCTACTCTACTGTACTCCACTTTACTCCACTCCACTCTACTCTACTCTACTCTRCTCTCCTACACTYCACTCTTCTACACACTACTCCACTCCACTCCACTCCACTCCTCTCCACTCAGCTCCACTCCACTCCCCTCCACTCCATTCCACTCCACTCTACTTCATTCCACTTCACTCTACTTCATTCAACTCTTYTCCACTCCACGTTACTCCACTCSACTCCATTCTACACCACTCCACTCCACTCCACTCTATTCGACTCAACTACATTYCACTAGACTTTACTCCACACCACTCTACTACTCTACTCAACTCCTCTCGACTCGATTCTGCTCTACTATATAGTATTGTAGTAAACTCTACTATACTTTGCTTTACTTTACTCCATTCTACTCTAAACTACTTYCACTCTGTTAGAGTCAGTTTGAACCCATTTTGAGTGTCGTTTTAGTTTGTTTTGGTGTRTAGGTCCATTTGAGGTATGCCACTCTTCTCTACTCTACTCCACTCAACTCTACTTTACTCGACTCGACGTGACTTGACTTAACTCTACTCTATGCTACACTACTCTAAAGCTACTTTACTTTACTCTACTCTACTCTACTCTACTYTATAGTACTGTACTCTACACTACTCATCTCTACTYTACTGTACCTTACTGTAATGTACTATATGCTGCAATACTCTTATCTACTCACTYTGCTCTACTTTACTTCACTCCACTCCACTCTTCTCTACTCTACTTCACTTCACTTTCACTCTACTTTTGTCTACTCTACTTTTCTCTACTCACTCTAGTACACTCGACTCGRCTCGACTTTACTCTACTGTATTCTACTCTACTCTWCCTTGCTTTACTCTTCCGTACTYTAATCTACTGTACTATACTCATCTCTACTCTATTGTACTTTATGATAGGATACTTTGATCTACTCACTCTACTCTACTCTACTTTTTCTTACTTTACTTTACTCTACTCTAACCTACTCTAGGATATTATAGGATACTCTAGGATACTCTACTTTACTATTCAATACTCTACGCTTCCCTACTATTCTCGACTCTGTTTTTTTCTACTCTTCTCTTCCCTAAGCTTCTATTCTCTACTCCTTTCTACTATACGCTTTCCTACTCTGCTTTACTCTGCTTTGTTCCACTCTACTCTACTCTACGTTTCCCTACTCCAGTCCACTCTACTCCACCCCACTCTACTCCACCCCACTCTACTCTACTCTACTCACCTCTCCTTCACTCCTCTCCACTCCACTCCACTCTCCTCCACCTCATTCTGCTTCACTCCACTCTCCTTCACTCCATTCGATTCCACTCCATTCTACTCCACTCCACTCTACTCTACTCCACTCCAATCTCCTCCACTCCACGTTACTCCACTCCACTTCATTTTACTCCATCTCACTCCACTTCATTCGATTCAACTACATTCCACTAAACTCCATTCCACAACACTCCACTACTTTACTCCACCACGCGACTCTACAGTAACTCTACTCGACTCTTCTCGACTCAACTTTGCTCTACGCTACACTACTATACTCAACTCTACTCTRCTTTGCTTTACTCTACTCCATTCTACTCTAAACTACTCTGCTCTATTAGAGTCAGTTTGAGCCCGTTTTGAGTGTCGTTTTAGTTTGTTTTTAGCGTATCGGTTCATTCAAGGTATGCCACTCTTCTCTACTCTACTCCACTCAACTCTACTTCACTCGACTCGATGCGACTCGACTCTACTATACTCTATGCTACACTACTCTAAGCTACACTAGTCTACTCTACTCTACTTTGCTTTACTCTACTTTACTCTACTTTATAGTACTGTACTCTACTCTACTTTACTCTACTCTTTTGTACTCTACTGTATTGTACTATATGTTGCGATACTCTTATCTACTCGCTCTATTCTATTGTACTCCACTTCACTTCACTCTATTCTACTCCACTCTTCTACACTTTACTCCACTCCCCTCTATTCTACTTTTCTCTACTCTAGTCTTCTACATTCGACTCTACTCAACTCTACTCAACTCTACTCAACTCTACTCGATTCGACGTTGACTCTACGCTACGCTACTCTACTCTACTTTGCTTTACTCTTCGGTACTCTACCCTACCGTACTTCATGTTACTCACTCTACTCTACTCTACTCTACTCTACTCTACTCTACTTTATTCTTTCTTTCTTTACTCCACTCTACTGGATTCTACTTACTCTATTCTAACCTACTCTATTGAGTCTCTACTTTAYGATACTTTACKCTACTCTWCTCAACTCTACTTTACTATACGATACTTTATGTTCCGCTTCTCTTCTCGACTCTACTATCTTCTCCACTCAACTCTGCTCCACTCCACTCTCTTCCACTCCACTTTACTCCACTCTACTCCACTCCACTGTACTCAACTCCACTCCACTCTACTCCACTCAACTCGACTCTACGCGCGACTCTACTCTACTCTACTCCACTCCACTCCACTCCACTCCACTGCACTCCACTCCACTCCACTTCACTCCACTCTACACCACTTGATTCTACTCTACTCCACTCTACTCTTCTCCACTCCAATCTACTCCACTCGACTCTACTCTACTTTACTTTACGCTTCTACACTCTACGCTTCCTGCTTCTCTCTACTCTACTTTTCTCTACTCTTCTTTTCTCTATGCTTCTCTTCCCTACACTTCTCTTCCCTACTCTTTTCTACTCAACGCTTCTCTATTCTATGTTTCCTTGCTCTTTTATTTCCTACTCTTCTCTACTCTACGCTTGCGTACTCTGCTTCTGTGCTCTGCCCTACTCTACTTTGCTCTTTTATGCTATGCTCTGCTCTACACTATTCTCTTATGCTTTCCTCTAATCTTCTCTGCTCTGCTCTACACTCCTTCACTCTGCTCTGCTTTACTCCACTTCGCCTTACTCTGTCTTAAAACAGGCAAGATAGGGAAACTTTGCCAGCATCCTGAACACAGAAGTCGGCCATATAGGCAACTGCCAGGACTCATATGACAAGCACAAGGATACCGATGATTGGAGTGGAGGATACGATGGTTACCAGCTGCAACACAATCAGCAGCCGGACGTTGACAATGAGCATGGGCTACAACACCCGGATCGCCCCTCTCCTATGAATCGTCCACTAGGTCATCGACAGATACACCACGAGGTCTTGGTTGAGCACATTTCAGCTCCGTGGCTTGATTTTTCGGGTCTACCAGATACACACCCCTTTGTCGTTTTTCCTTCTCTTCGTCTCTTTTCTTCTACTTTTCCTCCCACCTCGTCTCTTTGTCCTATGCCTCCTTGCACTCCCTTCTCATTCCTGTTTGGTGCACATGGTCTGGTCATCCAACCAGGTGCATGCCACTTCATGAAAATGGCAACCGACCACTGAAAACGTGAGGATGATCACGACAAAATATGTTGGATATGACAAGCACGATGAGCGGCACTACAACGACCACTATGAATAGCAACACTAAAAAAAAAAAATGCACGAACACCACGCCATCAATGGTGACAATTTCTAAGCAGGGAGACAACAAGCTACACGGAAGGAACTTTACTAATTAACTTTAAGTTAAACAAACATGATCAGTATGGCCGCCGTGATGATGGCCACTCATAAGGGGGGGGATGGCCAGAGCTATGGTGCCTAAAATGCAATGATAAGCCGACGCGCGCTGCCACAACTCACCAAATGAGCAAAACGAGACTTAATTTTCTGCCAAGACCCGACCAAGTACATTCTTCTCTGCCTTACTTCTCTCTCACGGCCCCTCGTCTCTCCCATATTCTCCTTATCTCGGTCGTTTTCTTCCATTTCGTGCTCTACTCCACTTCACTTGCCTCCCTTTCTCAATGTGTCCAACTTCTAAATGTAGCGATATTCATTCGGCCGAAGGTCCAGCTGAACACAGTGTTCGTCAACTTCGAATACAAGTACCACGAACTCAGTCTTCACTCCAAACGCAATGACCAAGAACAATGAGCAACATGAAGATGAAGATCCTGACCATTGCAAAGGGGCGAGCGGCCAGCACCACAACTGCAATGACAACTGCAACGACCCGTGGAATGAGCAACAAAACGAGCCAGATGATGATGAGTAGTGGGGTGGGGACGATCATCTTCTATGATCCCACCCTTCTTCCTTTCCTCTCTCCTCGTGCACCTTTAACCTGATTAACCTTCCTGTCGCCATTCCTTCTCACATTATACTCTGCTGCCCTGAGACGCACCTGGCAGCAATCACGGCCACGTGAACTCACAATAATAAGTAGGTAAGGAGGACCCTCCTGTCCATTAGACAAAAGGCACGCTCCAACCATGAAATGGACACAACGAACCGCGTCGAAAAAGAGCACGACTTCGACAATTATAACCGACAGCAGGGGTGACGACTACGGGTACAAATCCAATGAACACGACTGTGGAGACGTCGACCACAGTAGACGATGGCGTAGATAGCAACGCGGCCACGATGACAACGAAAACGACCTTGATGGAACACGGATCATGACGGCAACAACGGGGTCCCTCAGAGGTACAAAATGAGAATGAATCTTCCTCAAGAACATAGGAAGATACACCACGACGAACATATGCTTGAAAAAATCCGCGTGTGAGCATGGACTGAGGAGTTGTCAGATTCAGATGTCGCCCCGCGCGCGAGAGAGATGAAGAGAGGCTACTCCCATCGATAAGATTAACAAAATTGGAATGAATCTTGCGATAGAACATGGGAATATACACTGTTTTTCAGCCATGCGCGCAGAGAGATAGAGAAAGGTTACTCCCATCGATGGAATGAGCAAAATTGGAATGAATCTTCTCATAGAACATGGGTCGATACATTTAGATAACGAATGGAAACACCACTACCAGGTAAGTTTTCCCGCTGCTACGCCTTTTCTTACTAACTCCTACTCCATTGTCCTAACACTCAATCTAACACCATACTCGGGGTCACCACCACCCAAATCTCAATCTCGGATCTCACCGTTCTCGATTCCGTTGTGAATCGAGTGAGATCTCCACCTCACACTCCTGCCATATCGACATTCTACGACCCCTCTGGACACTGACTTTTCTCCCTAATTCCCCATATACCACCCCATCCACCAAACTAAGTCCACCATCCAATTCGCCTACGTTTAAAACCCCTACTTACCATCCCACCCCATTGAAATCCACCAAGAATGCCAAGGTTCAACACCCCTTGCCCCGCCATCTCCCCCTCCCTGCTCGTCTCCTCTTTCCCGTTGTCGTCAACTTTTCTTCATCCCCATCCCTCAATAGTGCAGTGCGTCGGATTTTTTTAATTTTATTTTTAGCCCAACCAATTCAATTACCCGTCAAATGCGGGAACTGCACCCACCAGCAGGTGTGATACATGCTACAGCAGGTGGGCGATACCGACCAGGGGTCAACCGGCAGCATCAAGACCGAGCTTCTTCGATGGGCCAGTCATTGTGCCTCCTCTCCGGTCCCCTCCCCCTATGAACATCAGCAGTCTCTGCTCCATGCCACTCGGGGGGACCAACGACATATCTCTAGGTGGCGGGCGCCAAGCCTGCCCATTTGGGTTCAATCCCCATTGGCGTTACGTACGCATCATAAAAGGAAAAAGAAAATTCGCCCTCGGGGCCGTCGGACCAACCACTTTTGCTAGCGGGTCGGGTACAACGGCGCTCGCTCAGAGCATACTCATGCTACCACTACCCCGAATACATCTCGCCTCTACTGCCCTCGGATGTAGGCGCGCCCTGCTTCACCCAACAAATGACAGCTGCATTCAGATATCGTCATCGAACTGACCGACCCGGGGTAACTAAGAATTTGTAGCCTTTTGCTCATCTGCTTCAGTTGAGCTCGAACTCAGGCCTGTATTTCAACAGTTCATGGGTGTACCAACTAAATTAGGCCCGTTGGTACCACAACCAGCCCCGGTGGGCCAAGGCCGTGGTCACGGCCTTCAGATATCATCGAGGATTTGGCCAGTCCCAAACAGTCCAGAACTGCAGTTTTTTACTCATTTACGGCCAGTGGAGACCGAACTCAGGTCCGTATTTCAACAATCCATGTGTATACCAACTGAGTTAGGTATGTCGATCCCACGGACGGCCCTGGCACCAACACCAGTACCGGTCCCCAAAGCGGGACTTTAAACAAAAGGAACTAAAAATAAATTATAATAATAATTAGGAAAAATCATGGGACGTCATCAAGGGGAAGGGGGACCACAACACCCCTCCTCACTTCCGCCAATCGGGTCCGCTGTCGGGACCGGCGACAAAACAAAGGGGAATAGCCCCATCACGCCTTCAACCGCTTGGTTTCTTTATATGCTTCATTGCTCCTCCGTTGTTGGTTATTGGTCTTGAACCCTAAATTTGCAAGGTGAAAGTCTAACGTTGTAACCATTAGCACTAGGCCCAACATTAGGTTTAGCACTAGCGCACACGAATATAAACGGGTGCCGCGCGGCGCGCGGGCCCACTGAAACACTCCAAGGCCACACCTTTGCCTACCTGTCGAACCCACGCCCGCCAAGCTCCCGTACCTATCGTTTCAGTGGAGAAAGTTCAAACTTTATCTAGGCTAAACTCCGTTCGTGCATACCCTTGCCGAGGCGGCGAAATAACTCTTCACTTGCAGGCGAACACAATAAAAAACCTTATTGTGCCGCGTGCTACGCGAACGCCACAACCCCTCAAGATAAAAAGTCGTTGACTCTAAAAATTCATGGCATCGGTGATCAGACCTGACATCGACCATAACAATGCAACCTCCACGCACACGCACGTACCACAAGCCAACGAACCGACCACAAAAACAGATAAGTTAAATCCTAATTTAATCAATAACATAAGGTTGGCCGATAAGCGCGTCGGCCCCATAATATCAAGAAAAGCATCACGCGTGTCTCAAAATTGTGCGCCCACATACTCTATCTTCTTCCTCTGAACACAGAGTTGGTCACAAAAGAAAGCAAGTTGCGGCTCGTGCGACACCCTTAACTTTCTCTCCCAACTTTCAAATCAAAACTTTTTTTTTTTTCTTTGCAAAAACCAGGGCGGATACCCTTGTAAGGGTATTCGCACAGACAATGGGTCTCGATCACTCACAAGGGTTTTCAGTTTCCCGAACTACAAAATGTACTTTTGGTAGAACTCATGAACTCATGGATCACGAGTTCGTTCACGAGTTCGATTGGGGCATGAAGTGGCAATGAAATCATATTTAGGATTTGGAAAAACGATCAACAATTACCATCACTTGCAAATAATCATTCTTCCTTGTGTTTTCCATGTTTGTGAATTCGATAGAGACGGAGTCTCTGGAACCGTCGGGAATGGGAAGAGGTTTAAGCATCCCCGTAGGTTTTTGCCTAGATGGTTTGATTCGTTGATAGACTTCAAGTTGACACTCAGCCACAAACTTTTCAGCAGATACTTTCATACCAGGTCAATCAAATTGTTGTAGCAGGTTTCTGTATGTTTTTGCAATGCCGAACTGTTCATTCCGACAGTGAACCAAATCCAAGAAAAGTGTACGGAGAGGCTCATGGTTCGGTATACACAAACGATCATTATTTCCGTAGCATCGGAAAACTAGACCTTCGCATTCGTGAAAACCGAGTTGACTGCTGGGGTCAGCCCGCAACTACTCAAGGATTGGACTGAGGTTTGGATCCTTGACAGTTTGCTCCACGAGTTCCTCCTTCAATTTCTTTCGGAGGTTGTAGGAGTTCATCAAGCAAGTCATATACTAGGGGTGGCGAGACAATGCATCAATAACTTGATTATAACAACCCTTCATGTGTTTTAATTAAAAATAAAAAATATCAATCTCATGGAACGATCAAGTCAATATAGGAGATAAGGTAGTTTGGTCCTTGATCCACTTTAATGTCTCATGATCTGAGAAGACTTTGAAGTAGCGTCCCAAAAGATAGTGTTTCTAATGGTTAAGTGTCTCACGCAAAGCATAAAGCTCATGCATGTAAGTGGAAGTAGTTACCTTTTCGTTGGACATGTGTTTGTTGTAGTATTCGAGCGGACGCAAGCCATTACCACCTGTTTGTTGCAGCACTGCGTCAATCTTATATTGGCTCACATTCGTAATGACTACGAATGTGAGTTTGAGATTTGTAATGTCGGGCACATGATGACTCACCAAGACCGCTTTCAAGGCTTGAAAGGCAGTCTCACATGCCTCGTCTCATGCATAGGATACATTTTTACTTCTTAGTTTAAACAATGAACGGGTAATGATAGAGAATCGGGGCACAAACTTTCGATAGTATGATGCAAGACCAAGAAAAGAAAGCAGTTCACGGACATTCGTTGGTTGAGGCTAGTCGCGTATGACCTCAACCTTGGTTACCCCAAGCTCAAGGTCGGCAACAGACAACCAGTGCCCTAGATAGATGATGTTGTGTCTCCCAAACTCATATTTTTCTAAGTTGAGATGGAGCTGCATTTTCTTGAGAATTTCCAACGCTTCCTCAAGGTGTCTCATGTGTTCTTTCATAGATTTGCTGAAAATCATAAAGTCGTTAAGGTAGACAACCACAAACCGACCAATTTGTTCGCGAAGGACTTTATCCATGAGACATTGGAAGATGGGTGACACATTCGTGAGGCCGAAGGGCGTGACGGTAAATTCATACAGATCATCGCGCGTCTTGAATGCAGTCTTGCGTTGGTCCGCAGGATTGACCTCAATCTCGTGGTAGTCAGACTTGAGATCGATTTTGGAGAAGACCTTGCACCCACCTGCAGCATGAAGTAGACCATCGATGCGTAGCAATAGATATGCAGTAGCAATAGATACGCATTCTTTCTTGTGATGCGGTTTATACTGCGGTAATCAATACACATTCGAAGTTTGCCTCCTTTCTTTGAGACGAAGAAAATAGGAGCACCGAATTCAGATTCCCTCGGCATGATTCACTCTTTGTCAATCATTTCATGAATTTGCCTCCTGAGTTCCTCCAACTCGCCAGATCTCATACGGTACACACAACCCTTTGGAGGAATAGCGCCTTTCAACCAACTCGATCGTGTCTTTGACCGATCATGTGGGGACTCCATGTGGTCGGCCAGAATTCTGAAAATCGATTAAGTAGATTTTGGATGTTTGCTTGGATTTTTCGGGGGTGGGGAATTAAAAAAAGGATCACCCAATTCAGGTTACAGATTAGTAGTGAAGGCAACCGAATCTAAAGTAGACTCATTTGGACTAGAAGTGGATGAAGAAGTAGAAATACTAGCACCATGCAGAGTAGAACTAGTACTAGCCGCAAAATGGCAAGCACCGTATCGTAAGCTGACAGGAAAGTTGAAGATAACAACATACAACTGTTTGTCCTCGTTTTTCAAGTTATGCCACTTCTTGCAAAATTGCATGGTATTAAGAAAAATCATTGGAGATTTGTGATTCTCATCCAAGAGGACAGAACGCTCATTCCCCTGAGCATCTTTGACCATGAAAAGCGATTCCTTCCACTTGGTCCATACACATTGGAACTGCAACCAACCCAACCCGAGGACTGTGTCGAAGGGACACTTGTCAAGAACATAGAAGTTCAATGCGTGTATGCGCACACCTTTGACTGCATACATGGATGTGACAACTTCTTTGTTGCCAACTTGAGTTCGGCAAGGGCTCTACAAAGCCACTTGCATCGTCCTCAAGCTCACTTTGCGTATCCCGTGTGATGACGTAAAGTTAGTTGTGGCACCTCAATCAATCAAAACATGGAGATAGTGGTGGTTAATGATAAGTTTGACGAAGATTAACTTCGTTGTCCCTTGAGCACGCTGATGTTTCATCTCAGCCCAATGCTATAGGTGATAGTGAAAATTGACCTTCTCAAATTCCTCCCAAGACTCAATATACAAAACATGAGAAACATCAGCCTTGAAATCAGCAGAAGTTGGGGCTTCAAGGGAGAACTGTCGGACCGTGCCAAGTTCCTTGGAGGAACTACCACTTACTGGTTCAGACTCCCTTGCTATAAAGTGTGTTGACGAACTCTCTACGCCCGATTCTGGTTTTTCTGCAACCTACTTTATCCTTGGACCTTATGATTAGTCTTTTGGATGTGCAGGCAAACCCCTTGCTTTACTTTAACCTTCCATTCAACCTTAATGATCCGGAGGTCAACCCAAGGTTTAGTACTCGCATCCTCCGGATTGGCTGGGATTTTGCCTCCTTCAAGGAATGGGACAAAGTTCCTTGCTGAGTTCCGGTTCTGGTTCCCCTTACCATTGACAATCTTTTTGAAGGCACTAAACTTTTCTTCTTCATTATTGATCTCAGACTCATGGGATGAAGAATAGGTTGTAATACTGCCGTGTTTTTTGTTGTTGCCAAAAGTGGGGTCATCTGCTCCGGTCTTTCCTTCCGCCTCCAATAGGTCATGCGCAACAAGACGGTTGCTGCCACGAAACCGTCCACGACCAAAGGCTTTTTTGCTGCCTGTTGTGGTAACGAGGTTTGTTGCCTCGAGACTGACTGTATCCTTCATGAGGAAGAACCAGTTAGTATAATCGATGAGATTTTTGCCTAGGCGATGTGTAAAGTGGTGAGAACTGTACCCTTTACTACATCCAAGCACGATTGCGTAGTCCTTTCCAACCCTGGTGTAGCAAAGAGTTTGTTGACATGCAACTGTAACTTGTGAATGGTGCCCTGCCACTAGCTGCGCTTGAGGTCATCAAGTTCGATCTTTATTCTTGCTACGACATGGGGGTCCTTATATTGTGTAATTAACACTTCTTCGAGCGTGGCTACCAGAGTGACTTTAAACCACTCTGTCAGATTGAGCTTAGCATACCCAGCTTGCATAGCTTAGACTTCTAGGAAGCCCAGTACGACAGTCTCGACGTTTGTCCCTTGGATCAAGGATTGGTTCACTCTTTGAGTGCCCTGTACCTCAAAATAAGCTATCATGAAGTTGATTCAGGACCCAACGTCTTACTTGTCGTCGTATGTGGATGGTATCATCACCACCTTTCGGTCCACGCATGGACTGCTATAGCTGGGACCAACCATTGCTGGTTCCAATCTCAGGGCTGCAACAATTGCAGAATTTCCTGCGCTGTCACTTGCAGCCTGAGCAACAACGGAATCTGCACCTATTGCAGATCCTGAAAGACTTGCAACCAAACTCAACAAAGAAGAAGAAGTATGGAGAGGTGCAAGGACACAACGCTTAGCAACAAAAGTTAGGAGAAGGGAATTTGAGATTTGGGTCTGATGCAAATTTTTCATCGGCTGCATCTAGTCACAATGCTCCTTGGCCATGTCTGCCATCTGAGTTTGTCGCTGGCTCACCTGATGGAGTAATTGGAACTTTAGACTAGGGATCTCACTGAGGAAGTAACAATCTAGGAGGGCACGTACATATGTGACCAGATCCCTCTTGATCTATGTACCAGACAAGGTTGAGACTGTTCTAAAGATGACCTCATGATCTTCAATAGTGGTTTTCCGCACGACCTCTTCTTCCTCCTCCTTGACCAACTCCTTTTGATAGAGGGTCTGGCACAACGGTTTATCTTCTTCATCCGCTGCATCCATCTGAGCCTTCAGAAAATCGGAAGGCTTGGTCGCTGCCATGTTGGACTAGATCTCTTTGTAGGCATACCCTCTCCCTCTCTTCTCTCAGTCTCTTGTCCACGCGTCACGACGGGCAGAAAATAAACTTTGGCAAAAGAAACAGACTGAAAGCACAAAGAAGATAAGGTAGAACTCGTAGCCAGAGCGACAAATATTTGGACTAGAGAGCAACCAAATAAATAAAATAATTCAGAAGAGAGTTCTGACTCCGCGTTTCAATCTGGGTAGACCAAGTACGGGATCCGCTCGAGCCTAATCCGATCGGCACCATCAAAGTACAACAAAACAGACTACAAACGACGACATACAACAATGGAGAATTGAGTGGTGTATAAGGTGCAGGTCAGACATCGGATTGTGCGTCATCAGTCCGCAAAACGTCTCAGCGGAGATCCCCTCGGCAACGAGTGCTCTAACCAAAAGAAAAAAACAACGAATTCCAACCAGAAAAGAGAGCGATACCGCGTCAACAAATTTGGGTCCAAGGGGCCCTTCTTGTTTGGGCCTGGTCTCCCAATGGGTCCCACGTAGGCCGCGGCCAAGTCCCAACCAAGAAGAGTACCACAAGGACCTACTTTCTCCCTCTACCGTACTGAAAATCGAAATTCAACTTTTAGAGAGAACCTACAGACTTCATCCACTCAGAATGAAAAGACAAAGCACAATAGAAAGATATGGCATTCAAAGCAAGATACTTCACCTCTCCATCCATCAGGTCAGTAAGCAGTTGTGCACCAATGCACACAAGCAAGACGTCAGAGGAGTAGGAAAGAGATCCAGAAGTACCCCAACAGGACAAACAATACCATGCACGCACACATGGGCAACCCTTAGGTGCATGGCACTTACCTGAGTGGCCCGGATTCTAAGATGAAGTATAACTCACCCCCTTTCCTCATATGGTCCCCCTAACCCTAATCACTACCTCTACACTAGTATCCTATCATGTAGGAGAGTCTGACTCCAACACCAAAGTGGAACGCCGGATCCCCCACCGATGCTGAAGAGCGAAGTAGCAACTTGCAATCCGTAGATGCAAAATGGCTACCTCCCTCAAACTCGCCTACTTGAGGGAGGCCCTTAAGTCGCCAAGTGTCTCCCTTAGGTCGGATTCCAGGTGCAAGTGCCTCTCACTGTCGCCTCTCTCAAATTGTCGCACGAAGTCCTCTTGATGTGTCTCGCCACCACAAGCTCACTCTCAATCAACCTGGTTAGGTCTAGTGTCGACCCAACACGACCTAACCAGGTGAGGGCAGCTTCCTAATCCATGCTGCCCCACTTCCCACTTCCGACCAACCCTAAGTGGTCAGCCCTAACCACTTAGGTTAGGGTTATGGTGGCTAAGTCAACTGTTGCCAGCAAGTAGAATCCACTCTGATACCAATGTTATGATCCTGGCYAATTTTGAAGTACACATTCGTGAGAAAGTAGAATGYCGTCCAATTGCAAAAAGAAATGAACGAACTTGAGAGGAGAGAGAGGGAAAGAAGAAGAAGAAGATGAAAGAAAGAAGAAGAAGAAGATGTACACCATCAAAGACCAATGATAGTTCCCTTCTTGTCACCAACCACTCTCCTCCTCCTTTTCTCCTCCCCTCTTATTCAAACAATAAATAATAATAATAATAATGTTGAATGGCTGGACCAGAATCAATGTTCGAATCCCTCTTCTACTACAGGTCACAACATGAGGTCCACCATAGCCATGGCCACCCTTCTCCTTCCTCTTCCTGAAGACCGAGGCTATGGCGGACTGCTAGGTCTTTGCCCTGATGTGCAAAAGACAACTCAAAGCAGCTATGGCTGCTCTAGCTCAGGCTGACATGCCTGACTCTGCCTCGAAGCTTCTTCGTGTAGCTCTACCCCAATGGACCCTTCCAGATGCAGCGCCCACCAAGGAAATGAAGATGGCATCCACCATAGATAGGTAAGTACCTTTGGCGCTCTCCCTTCCTAGTCCTTATCTCCCTCTTCCTCCAGGCCGTGATCCTCCACCATAGCCGCGGTGGGAGCTGAGCTCCTTCCTCCCTAGCAGCGTTGCTCCAGCCAGCGCTCCAAGTAGTGTGTCGCCAAACTTGCACACCGAAGAATGAGGAGGAGCCCCTTGCTCCTCCTGGAGATATAGCGGCCTGCTTGCCTCTTGGGGGGTGACTTCCAGGCCGCGCGGCCTCCAAGCAACCGGTACCTCCTCCCGTTCGGCGGGAAACATTATTGCAGACTCTGATATTGCTCGTACAGGCCCAAGACTCAAACTGGTTGGACTGGTACCCGCCTAGACCTACCCTACAACTACTGGACCTCTAAAAATGCCAATTTTTGTCTTCTTCTGCTCGGCCTCGAGTACCCAGCACATCKACCTCTACTTGGTGTCGTACCGGCCTACCCGCTACTTGAGTGTTTTTCCACTGCCCTAAGTGTTGCAGGCCTCTTTCTCYGCCACTCGAGTGTTTTCTCCACTGCAACCCTCAATGTCACGGCCACAGGTAAGTACYGGCCCTTTGGGCTTCCCGTATGGACGGGTACCCTTGCGGGTCACACACACACTCAAATGGACAACCACTCAGACAGGCATTCAGACCAGCAAGCACGCGCACACACACAGACTTAGAAAACTCAGCAACAAGCGGGAAACTCTGCAAGGCATACATTCCAYTGGCAAAACTCATAAATCAGCTGTGTGTCCCAGTCTGCGTTTGGCAGGTCCTTGCACATCAGCAGTTCCGTGTRTATGCTATTCATGGACATGGGTTGGGTAKTGAGAGGCCATTCGTGCCAATGCTCAGTGATGATTTTGCACATTTTGTGGTGTGATGAGCGCAGAYGATTTTGCACATTTTGTGGTGTGATGAGCGCAGATGATTTCGCACATTTTGTGGTGAGATGAATGGCTCATCGCATCACCAGTTGCCTAGTGTTACATGCCSAGTTRGGCAATGTTATGTATAGCCAAGGATCCGCAATGTGATGAAAAGGACTGAATGGACAATGCAGTGCTGTGGAATCTCAACAAGCAGTGTACATCCTGATAYATATAAAATGGCACATAATAGCGCAGGGGAAGACTTAGATATAAGCCCTGACCTGACCGGGACTGACCTCTCTCACGTAGTACAAGACAACGCAGCAGAATGCTAGAATACCAATGACTAGTCCAATCAATGTTGCAATACAGACCAAACATGCATCATCCTCATCACAAGGTGTGAAGGGGCCTGGCGCTACACGCAGGAAGAATGCGCCAGGTCCAGACCATACACAAACGAAGAGGAGGGGATCAGACGAAGAAGAAGGGGGAAGATGGGAATGTCGTCAACACCAAGTCTTCGTTACAAGTCCCACATAATCTCTCGTCAAATGTCTGAAGCCCAATGTCGAGTCTGGGTCCAAATGTCACCAAGCCCGCTCTCTCGTAGTCTGTCGATGCAGTGAAATCAGGTAGCGAGAGGGTGAGAGGGAGATGGTGGACTGAGAAGAGGAAGAAGAAGAACTCTCTCTCTCTCATGTGCCAGGTACTAACCTCTGAAGGTGGCGCCGTGCTGCAGGTACCTCGAAGATGAAGCTGGAGCTATGGCGCTGCAGGTAAGTCTCCCTGGCCTCCGCCCAATCTCCCTCTCTCTCTCTCTCCAGTACTACTCTAGCTTCTACTAGCGCCCAACGCTGAGGACTACTGCTATTGCAACTACTACTACTGCAGCGCTCCTCCACAGTTCTGCTGCCGAATCCAAAAGACTACCTCCTGCCTCCTGAATTGCACGTGAAGTGCCTGAGAAGTCCCTATGAACTACCTGCAGCGTGCAGGGCGGGCCAGTCTTATATAGTGCTGGCCCGTCCAGGAGACTGCTCTTGCCAATGCCAAAACGTGCCAGACCCTGGTGTTGAAGCTCAAACAAAGGTTGTCTTGAAAACAGGCCCAAAATGGCCTGTGCTAAAACCCTGGTCTGGTGCCTAAGTTTCAGGGCAGGTCGATCTTATGAGGGTCTGAAAATGGCCCTCCGTTTCAGGCTGAAAAGACTCAGGGCCTGGAGGGCCCTGTTTTAGGCTGAAACAACACAGGGCCTGTAGGCCCTTGTTTTTAGGCTTTCAGGCTGAAACGATTGTCTATCGCGTGGGCGCGGGGAACGCAGCCCTAAGGTAGCCAAATCAATGAGACTAAGAGCTAACACGAGTGAGTGAGCGAGCGAGCGAGCGAGAGAGAGAGAGAGAGAGAGAGAGAGAGAGAGAGAGAGGGAGAGAGAGAGAGAGAGAGAGAGAGAGAGTTTTGTTCCATTTATTGTTATGAGTGTGAGAGAGAGAAAGAAATAGAG
>BFEA01000984.1:55450-73351 GCA_003427395.1 Chara braunii
TCTCTCTCTCTCTCTCTCTCTCTCTCTCTCTCTCTCTCTCTCTCTCTCTCTCGCTCGCTCGCTCGCTCACACACACACACGTTTGCGCGTGCGGGGCACATTCCTACAGCCCCTCTTTGTGCTTCTCCACTTGCGCGAGGCGACTGCCTGCACGCGTCCATCCCAGATCTCCTGATCATACGCCGCGTGTCATGTCTGCCGGATTGGGCGGGTTGTAGTCCACAACGGTGGCTTCCAGTTTGTTCATCATATCCTCGTCGGCATCCGATGAAGGTTCTTCCCCTCTGTAGAGACGATTGTCCAGAAGAGGGGTCCTCACACCGTCGTTTCCAACGGCGTTGGCGGTCACAACGACGACGGTTCGAGACCCTTGTTGCTTTCCTCCCTCCTCATCGTCGTCGTCATCATCTTCCTCCTCCTCTCCCTCCCCCCCCTCCTCTTCCTCTTCGTCATTATAAGTGCATCTCGCTGCGACATGCACAATCAACAACAACAAGGTCATCGGCACAGCCGTTGCCAGGGCGAAAAATGCGCCGTCTTCCACAGTACTTCGGTACTGCAAGACCGTCTCTCGCATCGACCTCCCCACGCCGACTGCCCACCTGGACAGCTCGCTCCACCACCCCTTCACACAGCGCAGAATACCCACCTCGCCAGCGCCTTCCACCACCTCCTCCTCCCCCTCCTCCTGCTCCTCGCCCCGTCGTGGAAGAAGTAACACATCCCTAAATACCATCCCCTCCTCCTCACCTCCACCTTCCTCCCCGCGATCTGCATCTCTAGCGCTCCAGCTATAGACCCCCGGAAAGCGGAACACCTTAGACGAGAGGATGTGGAGGTCGTTGCCTACAAATCCTCCCTCCCATAACGGGGAGGAGGCATCATCACGGCCGCTTCTGCTGCTGCTGGTGGTATCCCCATCCTCCTCCTCGGCTATCGCGACAGGGAGCAGGTCCCGGTCCCCTGGTGCCGACAATTCCCACGCTTTGTTACTGAATACCCCTCTAGCCGCTTCGGCCGCAGCCGCGGCGGCGGTGGTCATCACCTCTCTCTCGCTTACGCTACCATCATCTTCGTCTTTCTCTTGTCGTCCCGATCGGGACAGCCACGACGGCGTTCCGACTTCCATTGCCCGAATGCCAAGTGTACGGGCAAGAAGCAACTTCTTGCGGTCACCGAGGAACGGCGATTGCCTCGGCAATGCGTGCGGAGCGGGGAAGAGGATGGAGAGCAAGTCATCGACCGAGGACGAGGAGGAGTCGCTCGACTTATCACCATCGCCAGCCCCTCCCTCCTCCTCCTCTTGCTCTTGCTCTGCCTGCAGCCAAGGAAACAGCTTCGCCTCCGCTGTTGCTGTGGCTGCTGCTGCTGCGGGCTGTGTCACCTGCTGCTGCTGCTTTTCCTCCCCCTCGGCGCGCAGCGTCCTGCTGCTGCTGCTGTCTGTATCAGACGTCGGGATTCCCTCCCCCGACCCCCGACCCCGACTCGCCGCCATCACCAGCGGTGACATCCCGGGGCCACCACCGTTCGCGGAGATATCGTTGACGTCATCACCGTCTCCTCCTCTTCCTCTTCCAATGATGATCTGCAGCGATCCCGGCCTTCGGCGAATGGCGCTAAAGAATACCGTTCCTCCCCTCAACCGAAGCCCGCTCCCGCCAAAGTGGAGCCCGTTCCCGCCAAAGTGGAGACCGTTCCCGCCAAAATCGGCGGCGGCCTCGAGCCCTCTTCTAATCTGCTCGCTCTCCGGGAGGGCGACGTACGCGCCACATCGCCACGGAAGAAAGACAATGCTGCCATCTCCGGCGACCGGTAGGTTGTCCTCTGCATCTGCGACCACCGGACTCGTCAAAGCCGCGACCCTCAAGAAGAGAGCGAAGCATAGCGTCAGGTAAAAGCTCCTACCCCTCCTCATTCTGCCCACCCAACGAGACCACAGTCCAGAACACGGACAAACGTTCCGACTCCTTCCACTACACACAACTACCTCTCCTCTGGCTATGCCGGCGACCGTTGAAAATTCCCCCCACCCTTTCCCCGCACTCGAGTCCCCCTCTCTTCCCCCCCTCCCTCTCAAACCCACTCTTCCCCTCCACCGCGGCAATCCACCCCGGACAGCAAGATTGGCACCAATCAAGAACCTCGAACAGCAAGATTGGCACCAATCAAGAGAGACGAATTTCAATAACCAATCTAACACGACACGAAAGACTGAGCTACTGGTTAACAACAAGAAAGAAGAGAAGTTCCTCCCTCGGAGCTATGGCGCGGAGCTTCGGAGCTATGGCGCGGAGCTTCGGAGCTATGGCACGGAGCTTCGGAGCTATGGCGCGGAGCTTCGGAGATATGGCGGAACTTCGGAGATATGGCGGAAGCTTCAGGGCTATGGCGCGGAGCTTCGGGCTACGGAGCTTCGGACTATGGCGCGGAGCTTCGGAGCTATGGAGAGAGGCGATGCTGCTTGCACGATGCCAAAGGAAGAGAGCGAAGTAGTTATAAATAGACGTTTACATTGCCAGACGACAATCTTTTTGCTTGGCGATAGTCACAAAGACAGATTGATTACTTTCTAACAAACGTGGACACTACACCTCGTCGAACGAGAGAAAAGGAGCGAGAGCCTATATGCCAATACCCGCGCGCGACCGCAGACGGAGATCGGGGACACCGTTGATTGGATGACGGACGACGGCTCGATGCCACTGCTCGCCTGCTCCCGACTTCCTGTTCACAGACACACACACAAACACACACAAGCACTCACACAAACACGCACACACACACAAGCACTCACACAAACACGCACACACAGAGACAAACAGTTGGTGATTGTATTGGGCGCGCGCGCGCGACTCCGCTTACAGTTGTACCCCTCGGCTTATGGTTGCGCTTCTTCGCGCATTCGGTCGTCCATCGCCGCCGTTCCTCCTCCCACAAAAAAAAAACGATGTCCTTGCCGTACCGCCGTGCTGTATACTCCCTGTTCGCCCACCACCAATCGCTTCTTCTCCTCCCTCCCTTCTTCTTTCCCGCGCAGAAAACCTACCATAAGTACCTCCCACTGCTCCCAGATATGTTTTTGGCGCCTTCGCCCGCCTTCGCCCGCCTTCCCCGCCCTTCGTTGCTTGTTTCGCCCTTACTCTCCTCTTGCCCCCAGGGACTAGGTCCCACTTGCACGCATTAAGAGATATTGACCGTAGATAACAAAGATCAACGGCGGAAGTGTCCTACTTTGCACAGGTGGGACCTTGCCCTTCCGCCCTTGCCCCGGGGCAAGGTCCCACTTGCACTGATTAAGAGATTCGGGCCGTTGATCTTTGCTATCTACGGTCAGTATCGCTTAATTCGTGGAAGTGGGACCTAACGGTAGCCCCCCGTTCTTGGCCTTCTTCGCCCTTTTTCGCCCTCCTTCGCCCTTCGCACTCAGCCCCTCTTTGCACTTCGCCGCCTGTTTCGCGGTTCTTCGCCCTCAGCCCTTTGGCCTTCGCACTTTTTCTTTTTTTTGGCCAGGTGAAGTAGGTCAGAAAAAAACAAAAGGCGCCAAGCTGCCCCTTGCCAAGGGCGGCTGGTAAAAAAAACAAAACAAAAAAAAAAAGGGCGGCCGGGGCCTCGGCCCACATGCCAGCGAATAGTGTAGTTTACTAGTCCATGTGACGGTGTGGGACTGTTAGGAACTGTCGATTGTATTTTCAAGTGGGATTATGCATCCCGCCATTTAGGGCAGGGAGCCTTAAGGCTCCCTTTTGTCATTGGTTCTTAGAGGTGGACCCCACCGCCCAAAGTCTGGAAAAGGCAGTTTCGGTGGTAAAGCGACGCGGAAGTCCTGGAAGGTTTCGGAAAAGAAAAGACGGGTCCTGGAAGGTTTCGGAAAAGAAAAGACGGGACCCCACCGAAGTGCCTCTTTTCCAGACTTTTGGAAGAGTTCTTCCAAACTTTCGGACCAGTTTGGCTGTTTTGTCCGCCGTCGAAGCCCTGGTAGGCCGTGGTGGACCTGCGGGGTGGCCGCTGACGGGTCGTGGGTGACAGCGGCTTCGTCCGTCCGCCCGTCCGACCTCAGGCTGGGTAGCACCGTGCGGACACAAAATGGACCTGCGTGATCTTCCAAGTCTGGAAGACGTAGGGGGATGCCCCCCCCCTACCCCTTGCGTTTGCCACAAAATTTTGGCGAGGCTGACGTGGACAGCCGTTTTCCACCCGGAAAAGGACTTGGAAACTCTCTCTTCTCTTTTCCAAGCGCCACTTTTCCCGGCGGTGGGGTCTGGGAAATATAAAAAAAAGGACTTCCAGACACTTTTCCAGAGGTTGTGGGGTCCGAGAGAACACCAGGCGGAAGAGTTCTTCCGAGATTTTCCCCTGTGGGGACCACCTCTTAGTTGCTTTAGGGGTCCCGTGTGGAATGGAGGGAGAGGGAATACGGTGTAGTATACTAACCTCGTTTTTATGGCGTAGAATACTACTCGCTTTTGCCTCCTCGCCTACAGCGAGTCTCACCAACTGCTCTAGCCCAAGGCATACTCACACTAGCCTTTGTTACTTATGTATGGACAGAATTGTCGGCAGATGCATACAGGTTCGGTCGTAAACGCCGTCAGATACATTAAGGATAGTGCTACTGTGAGTGTGCCCTCAGTTGGTACACCCAAAGGAGGTCCGTCCAATAAAAGGTCTCGCTCCACTACTATCGAAATGTGCAAAACGAGAATGAATCTTCTGCTAGAACACAAAAAGATACACCGCCACATTTTTTTGTCTTTTGTGCGTGTCGAGAGTAGTGGAGCGACGCCCAACTGCACACAAAGGGCCTCGCCCCACTACCGTGGATGTGCAAAAAGGCGAAAATCGTGGTCAACTTTGAAAAAATGAAATAACGAAAATTGTGGAGGTGTATTTGTCTATGTTCAAAATCACGTTCGTTTCCTGCGTAGATGGTGATTGCACTATTTGCTTCTCGCCTTCGATGGTTTGCACAGAGAGGAGAGTAGCGGACCTAGACCCAGGCGCCAAACGCACATGCTGAACTGCGTTCGTTTCTCGCCTTCAACTGTCACACAGACTAGTAAACCATACTATTCGCTGGCATGTGGGCCGAGGTCCAGGTACCCGGTAGTGGCTTGAATTTGTTTTTGTCGGAATTGAACTCATGACTTGGCAATCAGAAGTCCCGTCGTTGTCTGTGTGTCATGATTTAACCACATGAGCTTGGGCCTCGGTGCACTACTCAACGTTGTATATGCATTTGGACATATTTCACCAGGTTCGTTCAGAGGAGTCCAACATTCAGAATGTATCGGGAGGTTTATGAGGACCAGATACGTATAGAGTGGTCTGTAGTGGAGCGAGGCCCCTTGTACCAACAACGACGGCGGGAAAACTGTGCAAGGTCGCTGGATCCCCGCCACCCTCCATGCGCCCGGCGGGGTCCCTATGGCGCGCTCTTTCCATTTCTGGCCGCTGTCGAGCACATCGGTCCGGCACCGCACAAGGCAGCGCGGGACCCTCCCGACCTCGTCACTCAGGAGTTGGTTTTAAATCCTTCGTCGCGAATATACATGGAGCTTCCGCAAGCCGCTCCGGCCTAGTGCGCTAGTCATACCTCCCACGAGCCCCAACGAAGGATAGGGCCTACGTGAGGCACGACTTACCTCCACCTTACGGGAGCTGTCACCTCCCTTCGCTGGGCGTATCCCCGTTGAGCTACCAGTCCACAGTACGAAAGTTAATCAGTTGCAATCGCAGAGGTGGACCAACCGAGGGCGTTTCTCGTTTGCTGTAGCATAGGGGGTACGCGTGGTAATACGCCTCTATCGGACCCGCACGCGAACCGACATCTTGGGGGGGCTGAAGTCCCAAGCGCGACCCATCGTCGGTCGACTAGGACATATCCCACTCGCCACGTGCACACCACTCTACAAATACAAAAACAAAACACATCCACATCCATATCAACAATCGCGACAACACTCCTAGTCCCTTCAGTAGCCGTCTCATAACTTTTTGATGCGAAACTCGAATAGGTGACACGCGCGAGACTTAGTATAAAACCGTGCGGACGCAGGGCCAACTCATATCGACTCGCAATGCAGGCGTACGCAAGCGGTCGCAATGATGGCGTACTATGTAGTACCCATACTCGCGCGGTCCTCGTTAATCTCGAGGTTCGCGTTCGACACTCAAGTATCGGCTGACACGTGCCTTGAGGGTTAATCTCTCGACGCTGGACAACCGCCAAGTGCGGTTGAGAACCACACCCTCTTCTGCACCTTGCGGAGAGCGGGTGGTACATAGGTTCATACCTATGTTTGCAATCGTCTCTTATCGCCTTGGAGACCAGCTCCGTCATCTAGGGTCTAGAAAGGAGTCAAGGGGTTTGACTTTGATGGCTGCCACGGACTATGGCGTCCAACCATAGAAATCTAAAAAGCAAAGGATAACAGGGGATCTCCCTCTTCTCTCAAACACACGATCTCTTTAGCCCTTACACGTGGTCTTAGTAGACCGCGCGAAACACTTAAGACATATATATATCACATAAATATAAATGGTTATTAATATGTGACGATCACTTCTCACAATCACAGTGGAGCTCCTCTCAACCATATATATATGTATGTGAGCCGAAGCAGTTAAACTTCAAAGTCCGAATCACCAAACATACCTGCAATCACATCAAAGATCTCACCAAAAGTCCAAACACTACACGGGGTCAACTTCAACCATTCTCTGCACTCACACCCCTTGCTTTTAGCCATACAAGCCTGACGCTTGTGCAACTCCTCAAAATAAAATACTCAGTACTTTTTTTTAAATGGTCATTCAAAATAAAGTCCGGGTGAAAACACAATAAAACAGTTCAAATCACAAGGCTAAAGCTTTTAGGTTGAGTGGCAGGAGTGAATTGGAGTTGAATCGTAGACCGACAAATCGGCAACCGACCTGTTATCAGTGATAACAGAAGGTGATCCTTGTAGGATCAAGCTGAATCTAGCCCAAATCTTGAATCAATCGGTCAAGAGGACCTGTAATACAAGACAGGTCAATCCCCACGCTAAACCTAGAGTCCTTGGAGAATAAACCCCATATCACGATCTTACTCAAAATTTTTCTAATGGACTAAGCTTGAATCTACCTTTAAGCAGTGCCCAAAGCAAAGTTAGACCCTGACATAATCTCCCCTATCCAGAGTGGATCGCCAGAATCGTCACCTGTCAAAATATAATCTATCTCCTTTTAAACTAAGAAAATTTCGGCAGCGCTTCCCGTAGGAAAAATGTCTTTTCAGAATTTATATCAACCCGAATATGAAAGCAGAAATAGTCTTCAATTTTTCAAAATCCAATTTTGTCTAACTCTCTGAATTAACAAAAATTTGGGCAGCACTCCCTTTAGAAAGGGAAACTTTTCAAATTTTTACTAAGTCATATATGAACTTAAAACAAGTTGAACTTTGAAAAGTCAAAATTTGTTTCTTTTTAAAAAAAGGTCCAGGGTGTAGTAGAGGGTGGCAGCTAGACCTCAGGAGATCCCCCCTGTACTCATTCGTTGGGAGGCCTGATGGGTTGCAGGATCCGTAGGGGATTTTTAGACTCAAGGCAGCACCACCTAACCTATATTATTGCTCAGCTAGCAAGTTGTGACCTGCGCCTGCGCTTACCGGAGTACGCCCGAACGCTAATGCAGATATTGACAAACTCCTTGGATTTGCAGAAATTTCGGCAGCGCTTCCCGTAGAAAAAGTAGATTACCAAAATTTATACAGAGTCAAGTGTAGTAAAAAAAAAAATCTCAAAAAATGCGAGAATTGATCTAAGTAAAAAAAAAATAGCTCAGAAAATGCAGGAATTAAAACTAACTCCTATGACTCTAGCACGTGGTGAGCGACTAAAGCAATTACCTATCAAGCTGAAACTCAGACTAAGTAGTAGCCTCACTCAGTCACATGCGGACCAAACCACAAAGGTAAGTACTCTCACCATCCCAAACTATACCTGAACAAACAATAGTTCATGATCTTTTAATGATTTAACCCCTTATACCCGTCTTACATAAGGCATAAGGTCATGACACCCAAACTTATGGAATGAACCTTACCTTAGCCAAGCCTAAAGTCGTGTCAGCCAAACTTATGGAATGAGTCAACTTAGCCAAAGTATACACAAACACAGGGCTGAATAACTTTTCTCTTCTTTGGGCATATAACTAGATCATTCTAGTCGCTCTGAACTGTTTAATAGCCAAGTTATATATACCTCTCTGAACTTAATCTTCAAAGCGGGCGTAAGACTGAGTCATTCATCTTAGAAATAATGCTTAGTCGGCCCAAGTTACCTTCAGTTATATTCTTAGTTATACTTTCTTCAGGTTGTAATAGGCTGTAGTCAAACCAACTAAACTTCTAGAACGGTCTGATTAGCTCGTTCATAGATAAAATAATATTAAAATATAGCCAAATTATAACTTTGGGTTCCAACATGTGCGGGCTTTGAGTCAGACCACCTGAACTTACAGAACAGTCTGACTCTCTGCCTGATTCGTTTTTTTCTGATCCAATATGTGCGTGGCATTGGGCTGGACCACCTGAACTTACAGAACGGTCTGCCCTTTGTCAAATTCATTTTCCCATAATAAAACAGGAAGAGGTTGAGCCACCTTAACTTATAGAATGACTTAGACCTCCTCGTCCAAAATCGAATAAACAGGGAAACAACCCAAAATAACCAAGGCAACCAGGGCACTTGAACTTAAAGAACGCACGTGGCCCCTTAACAAGTCAATCACATGTTGCCCTCTCAAGTCAGAGCAACCAGACCACCTAAAATTATAGAACGGTCTGGTTCTCAAAGCAATTCCACAACACAAGGTCTCCTCAAAGTTATGGGGACTTCCCAGCCTCCAGAGCAATCAAACCACATAAACTTATAGAACGGTCTGACGCTCCACACAATTCAAAATAAATAGAGCACTGGGTCTCAACAAACTTATGGGGGCCTCCCAGCCTCGATTGACTCAGTCAAACCTCATGCAAACTGCCTTCCCATCCTGCCCTTTCCCAAATGCAATTTCTTCTTACAATCTGCCTTCAATCAATCAATAAAACTGAAATTGAGATTTGCATGCATTCTTTTATTTAATCTGGTTTTATCCCGACAGCCAAACAAAAGTCAAAGTAGGGATGCATGCAATATACTCAGTCAAAACACAACAGATAGTGCAAATAGGGGCTATAATCTGCGTTTATAGAGGGGAAGCAATGGTTACCTCTCAGTTCCTTGCCTCCAGAACTCCTCCTGAGTTCCGGCAGAGCTCCCGCAATCGGTGGGCTGACTCCCCACAGAGTCTTCCTGCGGTCCTACGGGTTGCAATCCCGCCTGCCGCCTTCCTTTCAGAACCTGGACTAGACTTAGAGTCAGGAGGGCAGAATAAGGTCAGTTTGAGTCTCTCATATCCAAGAGAGGTGCACTCATACTCACGTGAGAGGGCCTTGGTACCTTGAATCGCCCGAGGGCCCCGCAATGATGGCCAGAACGCACAGCAGTTTGGCCAACTGAAATCAAACTGAAGCCATTGACTCTCTGGCGACTCCACAAATCGCAGCAATAACCCCCTTTTTAAAGTCATGACACTACCCCGTTTGTTCTATTCGAGATCCTGACAACCTTGGCAAAACTTAAACTAAAGAGTCGTCCGAACAGCAGCCGTGCGCGGCTGCAAGGTACCGTATGGTACACGGTGTTAATTTCAACAACTATAGCGTCGTCGGTAAATGACTTCAAGGTACCGACGTTCATTTAGCAGGGCGCACAACGAAGCGCACCGTACACCTTGAATGTACATCATAATAAGGTTCAACTGCACTCCTGCAAAACACCGCGGCAGCACACAGCAACGGAGCACAGCCGCAGGTCTAAGTGGTGATGCACAGCGCAACACTTGACAGGACGCAGCTAGCTCAATGCCGCAGGAACCATACGCAACAACTTCGTATAGTGATGAAGTGTCGCGACGAACTCGACAAGCGTGCTGCAGACACAATAACACACTGTGGGAACTCTAGCAAGGGCCGCTTAGTCCACTCAACGGCCATAACGGATATAGCGTTCGGCTATAACAGTCACTCTGAGTGTCATGCCACGACACATAGCTGCTAAACCCAACAACATGGCGACAACAATAAACCAGCAGTACGAGCAGGCTGAGCAGCCTCACCTTTTTCTTGGGCACTCTGTGCTCAAGCTGCAGCTTCTATCACTCTATCAATCTACAGGCTAACAACGCATCCCGCTGGCATCAACAACAACCACCGAAGTGCATGGCGACGTCGACCTTGTAGGCCATCGCCATGACCAAGTACGGGCCCGCATAGGCTGATCTCTTCCACACTCCCTACATGCTTCTGGCCGCCGTTGCCTTCCTTTCATAGAGCAGACACGTCCCGACAAGGCAAGTACTCACCCGCAACTCATCCTCTGCTCCCCCGACTGATAGGCTAAGCAGCGCAATGGTCACCCGACAAGTCTCCCGCGTTACGGCCGACCCCGACACTATCTCTACGGGAGCGGGGAGCAAAATCGAACAAATCTCCCGCTAGGACAAGGTCGGATACATCCGCCAGGTAAGTCCTTTTTCAACACCCTCCCTCTTACCTTTTTTTCTTTCTCCGACTTTCTCGTCAGTCTCCCAACCTTCTCCCCCTTTGCTACTTCCTTCGATAGGATGAGCAAAATCAGAATGAATCTTCTGCAAAAATGCGGATAGATTCATTTTCCTTATAATTTCTCTTCCTACTCACCCCCGCCATTTCTCCTCGGACATCTTTCTCTACTAATCTCTCCTTCTATTGATCCTCCTGTAAAACTAACTTCACATTCTTGTTCGCTCGTGGCAAAAACCTCGGGGTCGCCTCCTTACTTGTCGAAAGCGGCATAGGAACGGCCGACTAAGCTAGTCTTCATCCCCGCTTATCTTTCTTCCCGACACTCTCTGCGCACCCCTTTTTCCATCTTACTCCTTATCCACTCCCTCACTCCCCTTTCCGAGCTCGTCACCGTAATCGCCCCGCTTTGAATTATCGACTTCAATCTTCAGTTCATCCGATTCTATCATGAATCGGGTAAGAACTTCATTCTTCCCTTTTGTCATTCTTCTTCGTTGCTCCTTCCGCCATACCTCCACACAACCACTTTTTCTTCTATCACTAAATCTACTAACTCTCTATCAATTATAACCTCGAAATCCAGGTCGCCTCCCTCCAAAACCTCGGATTTGACTCCTCCCTCACCCAAAATCGATCAGAAACGAGGGAGATAAGTGCTTTTTTACTCTCCCTCCTTCTCACTCCCGCCATATCCCGGCGGAGCTCATTTCATACTAACCTCTAATTTACTAACTTTCATCTAAAACTAACATCAAAATCGGAGTTGTCGTGGTCCAAAACCCCTAGATTAGTCTTCACCTTGCCCGATTCCATAATGGAACGACCGAGTTAAAGTCCTTCTCCCCTCCGCCATCGCCTTGCATGCGCCCGGCGTGACTTCGCGCCCGGATCCATTCACCTCACTCGCCTATCTTCGCTGTTGCCCGCTACCCCGGTCACTTGCCAAGGCTCGCGCAATCTGCTTTCTCCTTACTGCGCCCAGCTTGCTCCTCTGCCAGTTTCCTCCGCTTTTGCTTGAGTAGCGCTCGACAAACGCAATGGCCTGACCTTTTTTTTTTTGCCCACTTCCTCTCGCAGCAGCGCCTGTTTCCCGCAGCACTCCGCTATCCGCCTTTCCTTGCTACTTTGCGCCCGTGGTTGCTGCCCAACCCTGTGGCGTTGTCTGCTCTACCCGCAACTGCCCAGTGCTGCCCGGCCGGACCCATGCCCGTCACCCACTTATGTCCCAAAAGGGGAGAGGACCGACGGGGAGGCACAGTGAACGGCCCATCGAAGAATCCTGACCCTGATACTACCGGCTGACCCCTAGCCGGTACCACCCACACGTTCCCTTATTGGAGGCCTAGGCACGACCGTGGCTGCTAAGGGGTTCTGTGCGAATACCATACACCCCCACGTGACCTCATCAGACCCAAAACGTAGGCCACATACATTCACTATTACCGGCCCCTTTGCCACAAGTGCAATTACAAACTCAGACCCTGACCACGTCGTGGTTTTCTCTGCTACGGCGTGGTAGAGGGCTTTTGCCAGTGCCCCGAACACGCAGACTAGCCGGACTAGGCGCGCACTCAAGGTCCTTGACTGCCGCGACGACTCCTGAATCACTTTGATGAAAGTCCGATGCTGTAATCAAATAGTGTCAGGCCGACAGTTGGGCATAATGCTGATGGACACAAAAATACACGGACAATACGCGACGCCTAGATCTACCGACACGTTTTCAGAAATCACGTCGTTGTCGACGCTGTCCTCCATGCACACGCACTTGCCTCGGTCAAACGTATTTGTCAAAAAGAAGAATATCCTTTAATCCTAAAATAAATAATAATAATAATAAAACAAGGCAACTGGCATCCGCGCCGACTTTACAATTATCAACAGGGGAAAGAAATCACGCGCGCCTTAAAACCGCGCGCCCACGCACTCTCTATTCTAGTTAACCTTCAACAAGCGTAAACCACTGACACAGCCGTGCCATTGCGTAGGGTATTCTAACTTTAAACCAGTCTAATTTTTGTCATCTGCAAAAACCAGGGTGGATACCCTTGTAAGCGTATTCGCACCGACACCACTCACTTTTTTTTTCATAATCGAGGGTTTTTTCCACGAAGCTCTGGACGTCATTGCAGTCCGATTCATCCTAAAAAAAAAAAACAAAAAAAAACAAAACAACGCGCGTGGATGGGACCCTGCCACGCTCCTCTGACCGCCAAAAATATAGCATCTGCGCAGACAGGCACGCCTGAAACCAGATGGCGACCACAACTGCAACCGGTCGCCCAGTGGGACGTGCTAGTACTACAGTCTTCCTCCAACACAACGCACCCTTAGCTTGTATACATTTATTTGTAGGGTGCGTTCTGTTTGGGGGAAGACAGTAAATCTTCGGCTTTCCTCGGAAACGTTGGACCGGTAGCTTGTGGAAACCCATGCGGACGATGAAGTACTGGTCGTTGGGACTCCGTGGCCCGAGAACCAGACACAGTTTTTTGTCTACGTGGCAGGTGGGCCGCGATTTGTTGTGGCGCCTGCACGCACCACTCACCAAAAAAGAAAAGCAAAATGAAAAAGGATCCGGACCCGACGAACTCCTCGGATTTGTTGTGGCGCATGCGCGCACTACTCAGGCAGCGAGACCCACCATGAGCTTGGCCTTTCCACTTCTCACCCTGTCAAAACAGGATAGGATCAACGCTAATGTGAAAGAAATCCTAATCCCCTTAATCTGTGTGAACTCTCCCCAAGACCCCAACCTTCTGACCCTTACTAGGAAAGAGGAAACTGTGGAACTGCCCTTTTGCTTCTTGACTAACCCGCCTGCAGAATCTCAAATGACGGAAGGCATTAACCAAGGCGTGTTAAAAGGTTTGGGCTCTTGCTTCGTCGTTCCAGATCCCCAACCAGGATGCCATACCATTGCTCATCCAGATGGACGCAAGTCCCTCTTACACATTTGGTTCCTCGGGCTCTCTGCCTTCATCGGATCCAATCAGCAATGGAATGACCCCATGCTGCACTGGATCCCGCTCCAATCCCTGATCTCCCCGAAGCCAGGGGCCCTATTGGAGATCCGCGCAGGGAACGAGGCCACAGCCCAGGACGTTGCAGATTGGTTAATCCGTGCAGATCTCCTGGGAGTCCTTAACTCCTCCTCGTTCACATCACATCTTCATACCCCAACCGTCTGCCCTATGGGGCAGGCCAGCTACATCCAAGCAAACGGCGGCACGAACCAGGCTGATGGTTCTGCCCAGTGCGTTTGAAAAAAAACCGCCATGGATGCACACGAACAACGTGCAAATACTGTACCTTCAAGAAACAAAATTGAACAGAGAAAAAATCATGGAAATTTCCCCCTGGTGGAAAAGGCCACAATTATGGGCCACGGTCGACGGTACCAAGGGCGGAACAACGATCCCAATAAACGAAGACCTGGAATTGGAAATCACTGATTTCTTCACAGACCCTAGTAAGGGCAGATGGGTCTGGGTCAAGTTTACCTTTGGCAAAAAAGAATGGGCGGTAATCTTCATCTACGCCCCAGTTGACTACAAGGAGCGTACCTCCTTCTTTGCCACACTCCCAACTATAATACCAGATGTGGAGAACCTAGTCCTGGCAGGAGACTGGAACACTACCCTCACTGGCAACCCAGAACGACTCCCTCAATGTCGCTTCAGTTAGGGAAGACGCCACCATGTTGCTGACCCTAGCCGAATCCCAGAGCCTTATTGACATATACAGAACGCTTAATCCCGAAACAACAGGCTTCACCTGGAGGGGACTGAGACCAACCAAAAATGCCCTAATCCCTGAAAGGAGACTGGACTTCATTCTAGGAAGAGGCTACTTTTGGGACCGATGCACGTGGTGTGAACCCATCGCCGAGGGAATGTCCGACCACTACCCGGCCAGTATTGACATTATATCAAGAGAAATACTCGACATCCACTGCCCCCCCTTCAGGCTTAAGGTCAACCTCCTTAAAGATAAGGGGATCGTCAAATGGGCAACAAACCATATGGCTCAATGACACCAAGCAGAAGAGTTGTTCCCCAACGAATATTGTTGGGCCGAATTAGGCATTGGCATAATTCAAACCGCCCTTTTTATTTTTTTTTCCAGGATGAAGGCCGCCAACCGAACATGGAAAGGAAAAACCCTTAGAAAGGAGATTGAGAAAGCGGATAAAAACATGGGTAATAACTGGGTTACCAGACCCGCACGGACCCGGCCGAGCCGGGCCAGTGCGATTTGGACCCTCTTGCCCGGGTCACCCGGGCAAGTAAAAAAAATAGTCAAAACTTTTTTTTTTTTTTTTCTGATCATGGGGCATTTTTGTGCCCTCCGAGAGGAACCCAAATCCAGTCTTTTTTTTTTTTTTGGTTCAAGTCGTTTTGGAGGTTTTGGGGGGGGGGGGTAAGGGTCTTAAAGGGGCTTGAAAGAGGATGAAAGGCCTTTAAAGGGGGCGATATGATTTTCCTTACATTATTTTATTTTTATTCAAAATTCTGTGGAGATTTTGGAAGTGACCCTCAGCCAAAAGTTGTTTGGTTTGATATTCTGCACAACATACTTTTTTTTTTTTTTTTTTTTTTTTTTTTTTTTTTTTTTGGGATATGGGCCCTGGCCTCGCCCGGCCCAGTTGCCCGACCGGTCGTCTCGGGCAGGTCCCGTGCCAGCTTTGGGGACCCAGGTGGCACGGCTGGTAGCCCAGGGTAATAATCCTTTCTCAGACTATTTATAGGCAGAAAAACGGAAACTGTGGCTTGAAAAACTGGACACATTAGAGATACAAAAACAACGCGAATGGCTAGACTGGTTAAAACTCAGAGGGGTGGTAGGATACGATAGGATGGCAAAGATCACCTTTCGATCCCTCATCCTAAAAAAAGCCAGACCTTGCCTAATGGAACTTGCACACCCCTTCCAAACTGACGCGGTATGCGCTAGTACCACAAAAGCGATATGCTCATACACTCTTTCCTATTATAGCAACATAGTGTCCACCATGCATCCTCCGAGTCTAGACAAAGTAGACACTGACCTCACCAGGATCTCCCCCTACTGGAACAAAAACAAGGTTTCCCTCCCAAGAGGTGGTCGTTCCCTCCTAGACCATCCACTGTCACTGGAGGAAGTCCACAATGCACCCAAAGACATGGCGCTGGCAAACGCCCGGGATTGGACGGGCTTTCGGTGTAACTTTACCTTTGCTGTTGGGACGCCTGTGGCCCCTCCTTACCCCAATCTATAACAACGCCCTCCATACAGACTCCCTTTCGAAAAATTGGACAAAGGGTCATATCCCTACTCTACAAAAAAGGAGACAAGAGAAATGTACGTAACTACAGACCTATCCTAGTCCTCAATGCGACCTACAAGATTCTTGCCAAGGTGCTAGCTATCCGAATGGTCGAATTTCTACCGGACATGGTGGGTAGAGAGCAAGGAACCTTCATTAGGGGGCGTTCTATATTTGACAATATACTCTCTACTATTCAATCCCTGGATATAGTTGGGAAAGAAGAAAAGAATGTGGTCATCCTCCTCCTTGGCATGGAGAAGGCTACGACAGGGTGGGGTGACCGTTCATCTTCACCACGCTTCGCAAAATGGACTTCGACAACAACTTTCGCAACTGGGTAAGGGCCCTTTACACAAAATCCCCGTTCGTGGTCTTACTTAACGGAAAACTATCGAACTCCTTCCCCCTCATCCGCTCCCTTAGACAGGGTTGCTCCCAGGACCCCCTTCTTTTCATAATCCAACTCGAAGTTCTCCTTTACAACATTCCATTCAACGACGACGTAAGAGGCCTTCACTTGTCCCACTCCCTACAATCGAAAGGAGGTGCCATCGCCAATGACCTTACTGTTGCAGTGGAAAATGACTTTAATTCCCTGAGTTCATTGAGAATAACACTTTATACTTATTGCGACGAATCAGGGGCGGAATTAAATTGGAATAAATTTGTATATTTTCTGCCCGCCTCGTTCTAGTTAGCAGTGGATTGGGGAATGAAACAGGTCCCGACAGACAACTCCGACTGGTTTTTAGGAATCCAGGTGTCACTGACCGACGCCTCAGACACCCAAGATGCAATCTTCGGAGATAGAGTAGCCGCCCGAGTCGTCGGATGGGTGAGAAATCACCAACTCTCGCTCTTCGGTTGGGCGTTGGTTCTCATTATATCCGCTTTCTCTCACTTGTGGTTCCCACTAGTAATCCACTTGCTAGGGGACATAGGCTACAAAAAAATAAAACAAACGGAGTCCCGGTACGTATGGAAACCCTCAGCCTCATGCCGAAAGTGGCATCGAAGACTATTCCCTGCCCACGGGACCAAGGAGGTTTGGCCATCCTAGACCCCAGGCAATAAAATCTAGCGCTCCTCGCCAAATGGCCCATCAGGGCTTTCTTTTTTTCAACAGCCCCCTGGTGGAAATGTTTTGCAGAATACATTCTCCGCAAAGAATGATCCTTAAAAGAAGGCGCCCACGTCTGGTGGTGCTTCCTCATTAAATCCTTTTGTAATCATCAAATCAGCTTCAAAAACATTTGGGAGGGTCTGGGTAACAAGGGGGGGTTTCCTGGTCCTGGACTTATGAGACGAGGAGGGCAACACTTGGCTCTCCATTGAAAACATTCGACTAAAGTTACCTCACTTAAAAAACACCTGGCCGAATTTCCTCCGTCTGAAAGCTGCCCTCCCAGCACACTAGGAGCCCATGCTCAGATCAGACACGGAATATACTCAGGGCACTTGGCTGGAAAACCCAGACGAATAAGGGACCCTGTGAAAAATCCTTGGCCCGGACGATGCCTCTGGAATAAGAGTCTAAAAGTGGACCCTAGTGGATAAACAAGAAAAGGCAGGTCGATTGTCACTTGGAAAGGACATGGTGATCCCAACCTCCCTGAATGCCCAGGAGGTCAGAGTTCAAGAGCAGAACTCTGGAGACCCGTCCCTACTTCCGTACAAACCCCCACAAGGAAGAGTGGAGCCCCTCGCGCTAGGCTAGAGGATCTTGGACCCGCTCCCGAAATTTACCCCCCTCTTCAACTACAAAACGAAGACGGGAGTGCAAATCCAACTTCTGAAGGTCAAGAAAAAAACAGTCGCTACGACCCTGACTAGGCGGAGACAGTCACACCCCAGCACAATCGAGGAAATTGGCTTACTCAAACTGTGGAAAACACTGAAAAAACAAAAATAAATAGAGTCCCGGTACCTATAGAAACCC
>BFEA01000984.1:93947-107204 GCA_003427395.1 Chara braunii
ACACGAGTTAAATCGTCTCGGTCATCTTTCTCTTTGCTAACTGATCATCCGAGGGCGATCTGCACCATGGCAAACTCCGCTTCATAAGGAGAGCGCAGGACCCTGACATACCGTCTACTCTAAGATTCGATCGTACAAGTTCTCATTTTCTTGAATATAGGATTAGATCACACATTAGAGTTGCCAAACTCCTTTTGGTTGCCTTTAAATCGCCTTTCCTGTCCTCATTCACGACTGTCCAGGCTGCATGCAGTCATCTTCAACTAACTCTCCCGCTGCACATGCTTCTTGACTCCCCGCCTTCTCACAGGCTCCTACGACTGTTCCATCGGCAATCTTTTCACTCGTAACCGTTTCGTGACCTCATTCTCGCATCCTCCTTCCCATGGATCAAGGCTGATCAAGTCATCCCTCTTTTGATCTGGCTTCCTCCTTCCCCGCAGGCTCATGCACGTACCGCGTTGATCATCCCTTCTTCGCATGTAACGGCCTCGTGGTTCAGCAAACGCTAAACCCCACACGAGAAAATTGTAGGTGGCCGTTGACATTAGCCGCACTTCTCTAGTTCATACCCTGCTAATCCGCTAGGTCCTTCGCTCCTTTGCCCGACTTCACTCTGCTGCATGTCCTCTGCTTTACACCCGTCCCCCAGCGCTGTCTATGCCTATATCTTGCCCTCTCCTCGGCTAGTCACACAGTGCAGCTCAGTTGGTGTCAGCATCCCAGCATGCGCGCTCAGCTTTCTTCTCTCCACCACTGACCCCTCTTCTTCATTCTCTCACACACGTCTCCTGCCACGGCACGAAGACCCACTGTGGCTCAGTAGACACCAAACGCAGTGAGTGAACGCGAAGATAGTGGTTGACAGCAACCATGCCTCGCAGAATCGCACCCGCTCACTCGCGCAGTCTCCCTTTTGTTGACTTCCCCTCGCACTCTCGAACTACCACCTACCGCGCGCGTCCCCCCCCGTAGCGCACGTCCTCCCAGTCCGGGCCTCTCGCACGTAGCCGCACTGGACTGCCACGTGTCCGCATGCAACCACCTCGTAGCCCACTCTCCGTTTCTCAGAACGGCCACGCGTTGACCTCTGGCTCGCTGCTCTCCTCACACGCGTCCTTTCCCCCTGTTCTGCCTTTCTCCTGTCCCGCGGCCCCTCGGTGTCCGTTGTCGAGAGATGGCCTCGGGTCCCTCTTCCACCGGGTTTGCGGCTCGATGATGCCTCTAGATCTCGCCTGCAACAGAAAAATTCCCATGAGAAATGAAAGTTGAAAAAACATTCCATAAAAAAAAAATCCTTCATATTTATTAATTATCATTCCAATGTTTATCAAATTCTAAAATTTTCAATTTAATTTGATAAGTTCCCGTCTAAATATGAGTTTTCCCTTCTAACTACATCTATTTGTTCAAAATGGAATGAAAGTCTGAATGATTTTATGAAATGTTTTAATTAGACTTTCATTCGACTACAACAAATATTGTCTAATTTATATTGGATTAACCTATTTATGACTGGAAATCCTTACTTAGAATGGCAGTCCAATTAAAATATTTCATGAACTCATCCAGACTTTCATTCCATCTCTCGCATGCAGTTCAAATAAGAAGGGATACCCCATTCTTGGAAGGAAAGTTTTCAAGTAAGACGAAAAATTTTAAAATTTGAATGACATTTTTTAAGATGGAATGAAAATTTGGAATTTAGAATGTAATTTTACTCTAGAATGATTATTTAATTTTGGAAATTTTTTTTGTTGTGGTCTATTCCAGGATCTGAGGTTCGTTTCCCGATCTGCGTCACTCATCTCACTTTCCCCACCTTAGTCCCTGTCCTGGTGGGCCTGCTCCAGGTCCGCCGTGTCCATTAACGTTTTTGTCTCTTGGTAAGTCACCGTTATCCGTAGTCTTGTCGTCACACCGTCCCTCCTACAGCGTCTCTCCGCTCAATCTCTTGCCTCTGTAATCACGTCTTGAAACTTTCCATCGGTCCGCATCTCCACCTCTTTTGCTCCCTCCGCATTGATCTTCAGTAACACTTCATCTCCACCGTCGTAGTTGAGTATAACGGTGATCCAGGGCCCTTCCCCGGACACCGGCTTCCAACGGGCCTGGTGATACGAGTACCCAGGCCTATAGCCATGCAGTGCCATAGTCGGGTTCTCCTCAGTAGCCAACGCCAACGCTCAACCCGTACTAGCCTGCACGCGAGACTACCCAACAGACTAAGCCCCGACTATCGAGAAATCTAGGCTTCAGCGTGTATCACTGCTTGCATATGCACTCGGGAGCCAAAACCAGCCATCACAGAATAGTTGCACTCCAACACTCTGAGCAGTAGTAGATAACTATCGCCCTTTTCCCTCGTCACTCCCCTTTTTCTTTTATAGGATGGTCCCCTACTCAAATCCCTGCGCTCTAATTGATGGACTCGAATTAGTCTTTTTCAACCCTTTTTACATCCAGAAGCTTTAAAAGGTCCACGATAATAAAATAAATTGAGACTAAACAATTTAAGAGGTGCCCGAGTTCAGGACTCAACGGTCACAGTATCGGCTTCCGTTTCCAGCCACCGAAAACCCTTTTCTAGCCAGAGAAAAAATAATAATCCACAGACCTGACGCGACGGTCCCATAACGGGATACCGACGGATCTCCCACCCTCTTCAAATTGTATCATCGGCCTACCTCTATCGGGTGTCCGTGTCCGATGGCAAGGAGGGGGCTTATGCCCCTCCTCAGGGGTGATAAGCCTCCTACCAATGGGGCCGCGGGTCGCCCCCTTTTTTGGGGCCTAACCACACGGCGCCAGTTCAGAGCTCACCCACAGACAGTGTATGCAAGGTCGGTCTACTTAGGTCGTGGACCGCTGGCTCGTAATTCAAACCGTTGGCCTCCCACGAAAGGACAGGCCAACAGGCAAAAAACTCGAGAATATAAAATCTAAGCAATAATAATAAAAGTAATAATGATAATAAATGCAGAGAGAAAACGACGGTGCTTCAAATTTGTTCAGCGCCACATTTCCACCTGAATAACGACGTAAGTTCACGCACAAAACTTAAAGCCCAACTTTTCTTTTCATACTTTTTCTTTTATCAGACCCCACTGTATCTACCCCTTAGCACGGCTACTGGGGTCCTATCGTGAGACTCAGCAAGCAGGTCTGAAACGGGTGATATGCGAGGAATCGGGCCAGTCTAGGCCACAAGCCACCGCCTGAATAGCATACAAGTCCACACAGACCCCATTGTACCTGGCCTCCAATACAGCTACCGGGACCCTACTGCGCGGAGCTTAGATGCGCAAGCCCGGCACATGTGATATTCGAAGGATTGGGCCTGCCTGATCCGCAATACCACCGCCTGGACTCGAAGCCCGAACAGTCGGCCTCCCTACGAAGTGACGAGGACCGAGAGTGAACCCGCTTTCTAAAATAGGTAAATTAATAATAACAGTAATAATAGTAGACGGACAGCTATTGCCAAATTACTCTGGACTAAAGCAACGGCCTTGATCTGTGTACCGATCAGGCGTTTCCATTTTCTTTCCCTTTTTAAATTTTATTTCCTTGTCCACCCTTTACTATGTTTTTCTTTTCTCCCCGACAGCTACCCGTTTTCTTTTTCGTGCATCTGACCCATAACCTGGTTAAAAGGAAATCGACGCGCAGTAAAAAAGGTAGCGCCGGTCTTTTCACCTCCGTGTCCCAGGGCGAACCCGACGGCTATCACGGTCACAGGCCGGTTGTGCTCTGCTGTACAGCAGGGCGCCGAGCCTGCGTGGACCAATGGAAAGCCCTGTGGCGCACCTCTTTTGCTAAGGGCGCGCATCAACAGGACCAGTCCACACCAGAGTACAGCCCGGGCTCTAAGGAGCGTAGAGGTGACTACTGGATGCAGTACCAGGGCACGAGACCGGTACTAGGCAGGGACTTGATGCGCGGAGGAGGGTCGGGACACCGTGCCCTCCGACACCTCGTCACGCAAGATTTGGTCTTATCGCGATACAAAAAGGAGCTTTCGTAGCCGCTCCAACCAACTGCGTCAGCCATACCTCTCGCGATCCCCTACGGAAGGATAGGAGCTACGCGAGTTACAACCTTACCTTCACTTGCGGGAGTTGTCACCTCCCTTTTGTGGGTGTATCCCCACCGAGCTACCGGTCCACAATATGAAAGCTAACAAGGTGCAATTGCAGAGGTGGGTCAACCGAGGGTGTTTCTTGTACGTTGTAACATAAGGGGTATGTGCGATTCTACGCCTCTATCGCACCCACATACGAACTGACGCATTGGGGCGGGCTGAAGTCCCAAGCGCAGCTCATCGTCGATCGACTAGGACGCATCCCACTCACCACGCGTTATACCACGCTTAAGACATAAAATTAAAAACACACTCAAACAAAACAGAACACTCTTAGTCCCTGTAGTATCTGACCCATAACGTTTTAAGCACAAAAATCGATTAGGCGTCTCGCGCGAGACTTAATATAAAACTGCGCGGTTGCAAGGCTTTCCCATATTGACTGCCAATGCAAGCCTATGCAAGCAGTCGCAAAGATGACGTACTATGTAGTACCCATAATCATGCGGTCCTCGATGGCCTCAAGGATCTCATTCAACACTCGAATATCGGTTGACACGCACCTTGAGGGGTTAATCTCTCGACACTATACAACCGTCTAGGCGATTGAGAACCACACCTTCTTCTTCACCCTGCGGAGAGTGGGTGGTACACAGGTTCATGCCTGTGGTGGTAGTTAGTTTTCGTGGCCTTGGAGGCAAGCTCTATCATCTAGGGCCCAGAGAGAAATCAAGGGGTTTGACTTTGACGACTGCCACAGATTACAACGTCCAACTATAATAATTATAACAAGCAAAAGTTAAGAAGGGGGATCTCCCTCTTCTCTCAATGCATGATTTGTTTAAACCACTAGTACACGACTCCAGCCTTAAAGTTCGAAACTTGTCGCCACAAGAAAATGAAGTCGAAACGTCAAACGTTGGGCCTACCGTTAATAAATTCGATCGGCGGTCATTTCACACCCCCATAATTTGAGGTGTCAGGCCTGCGGCGCAGGTGCCCATGTACTGTTGCCTTAACCCTTACGCACGGTCGCACTAGGCCGCGCGAACACTCAAGGCATATATATATATACGGGTTATAATACGAGACAATCACTTATCACAATCACAGTGGTACTCCCTTCAGCCATATATGTATGTAATCGTAGGCAATCACATCCAGAGTCCGAACTACAAAACATACCTGCAATTACATCAAAGATTCAACCAAAGATCCATGCACTACACATTGTCAATTTTAACCACTCATTGCATTCACACCCCTCGCCTTAGCCATATAAGTCTCACCCTTTGTGCCACCATCTCAAAATAAAACACTTAGTATTTTTGTTAAATGACCATTCAATAAAGTTTGTGTGAAAACCCAACGAAACAAATCAAACCACAGAGGTTAAACCTTTAGGGTGAGTGACAAGAGTGAATTTATGTTGGAGTTGAGTCGTAAACCGACGAATCGACAACCGACCTGTTATCAGTGATAACACAAGATGATCCTCGTGGGATCAAGGTGAATCTAGTCAAAATCTTGAATTGAAAAAATCAGGAGGACCTGTAACACAAAACAAGTCAATGTCCAAAACTAGACTATCGGTGTATGGAGAATAAATCTTCATAGCACATTCTCATTTAAGAGTCTCCAGATAATCAAGTATAAACATAACTTTAAGCAAGTGTCCAAAGAAAGCTAGATCTTGGCAAAATTTTTAACTCCTTTAAACTAAGAAAATTTCGGCAACGCTTCCCCTAAATAAAAATGTCTTTTCAAAATTTATACTAGCTCGAATATGAAAACTCAAATAGTCTTTAACTCTAGACCGTCAAATTTTGTCTAACTCCCTGAATTAACAAAATTTTTGGACATCATCTTCTTTAGTAGACTTTCAGATTTATTCTAAGTCATATAAAAACTCAACAATAAGACTCGAGTTTCATCAAAAAAAAAAAAACTTCTTAGATTTGTATAAATTTTGACAACACTTTCCGTAAAGAAAGTAACTTTTTAAAATTTTTACAGAACTAAGTTCGAAATTTGAAATAACGCTGACTTCCCAAATCTAAATTTTTCCCAACTCCCTAAAATAGCAAAAACTTAGGGCAACACTTTCCCTAGAAAAAAAAAATTCTAGATCGAAGCCGGACATAAACTTAGACAAAAGGTTAAACTTTTGAAAGCCAAATTTGATGAACTCCTTGTTTTTTTAGAAATTTCAGAAGCGTTTCCCGTAGAAGAAGTAGCTTACCAAGATTTATACAAAGTAAAGTATAACAAATGATCCCAGAAAAAATGCGAGAGTTGACCAAATAAAATCAAATCAGCTAAAAAATGCAGAAATTGAACCAACTCCTATAACTCTAGCACGTGACGAACATATAAAACAACTACCTATCAAACTGAAACTTAGACTAAGTAAAACTCTCACTTAGTCAGATGCAAGTCCATACCACAATGGTAAGTACCCTCACTCATTCCCAAGTTAATTCCTGATAAAGTAGTTCATTAAAACGCTCAGATGATTTATCCCCCATACCCAGCTTACACATGGCATGGTGCTAGACCATTCTGCTTAGAAACAATATCTAACATGCCTTTAAAATATACACGAACATGTTGCACAACTACTATTATCTTCTATGGGAATATGACTTAGATCATTTTGCTTATAAACAATGTCTAGTTGCTTTGAACTGTTTAATATTAAAAGTTTAATAATTTTCTGACTTGTTTCTCAAAAGAAAGGAAAATATGGGCAGTGGAGTGAGTCATTCTGCTTAGAAACAATGCAACTCAACTTGCCTAAATTACTTGCAATTATACTTTGTATTTTCTCTTTTCTTCTTAGTGATATGACTTAACGTTGAACCATTCGACTTAGAAACAATGTCGAGTTGCCAGTTCACATGCAAATACAAATAAAGTACTTCCTGTTATACTCAGTTTACACTAATGTGTATGGCTTCAGGCTATACCGTTCTGCTTAGAAACAATGCATAGCCTTTCACCAAAATCCTCCATCGAAAATAAAACAAAGAACCGAACCATTCTGCTTAGAAACAATGTTCAGTCCATCTCAAATCACTCAAAACATGAAGTTGGATCTTTCAACCAACCTCAATCAGAAACCCCCCAAAGAAAACCGACAGTCCAAGCTATTTTGCTTTGAAACAATGCTTGGTCTCACGAATCAGTCAGGAAAATCCTCATAAATAAATATAGTAACCAAGTCATTCTGCCTGGAAACAATGTGTGGTCCTTAAAAAAACAGACAAATAAACATAGCCCGGGGTTTGTCTGCTTAGAAACAATGTTCAGTTTTTGGTTGACCCAGTCAAACGCATGCAAAACTGCCTTCATTCCACCTTCCCCCCAGTTCATCCCTCAGTATGCTTTCAAACAAAATAAGAAGAAACTTAAGCTTTATACATACATTTCTTGCACTTAGTCTGATTAGGTCATGAAAAGAAACAAAGTCACAAGGGAAAACATGCATATAACAGTCAAACTTGAAAGAGATACTCAAACAGGGAAGTAGTGGGTTCATACAGTCAAAAAATGAGATATACCCTATAATTCTCTGCCTCCATAACCTCACCTAGGTTCAGGCAGAGCTCCCGCAATCAGTGGGACAACCTCCCACAGAGGCCTTGACATGGATTACGGGTTGCAATCCCGCTTGCCACCTTCCTCTTAGAGCCAATAAACTAGACTTAGAGTAAGAAGGGCAGAGATAGAATCATAAAGTCTCTCAGATCCAGGAGAGGTGCACTCAGACTCGCGTGAGAGGGTCTTGGTTCCTTGATACGCTTGAGGGTCCTGCAATGATGGTCAAACTTGCTGCAGGACGGCCGCCTCATGGTCAAAACACCCAGTAATGGTCCTCTGACTTAGCCCCAGGTCGCAACAATGACCCCTTTGTAGAGTTTATCTACTCCCCCAGACCTGCAGTGTCGTTTCTCTCTACCCAAACCACCAGTACTCAACCTGCAAGGGGCTTCATTCAGATACAACATGTCCCCGTGTCGTATTTGAATTATGTTGATGGTTTACTCAACCAGACTAAAACTGGGCGCGCACCAACCTACGAAAGCAACTGAGTGCTCCGCGAATTACACCTACACACTGTGCATCCCAGCATGCACCACTAAAAGGGAGCACAACAAAACTCTGCGAAATATCGCCCTCGCAGAAATTGCATGCAGTAGTAAGGAATCGAGGTAGTGCACCGTATCTGATGTAAATGAAACAGTGTCTCGCTTAGTGATATTAAACAAGACGCACGACGGCCTGTGAACACCTAGCAAGAAACTATACAGCCATGGAAACCACCAGACTCAGCAGAAAGGAAACACCGCAAAACGTTGAGCAGAAGCGACGAAGTACTCGCACATATCAGTTGAGCCTACTACTGCTAAGACCAAGTAAGTATCTCTCCAGATCGTACTCGTACCAGCCACCGGAACCAGGTGAACCCGCTGGAGTGTTGATAGGCCTTGCTTGTACAAGTCATCCTCACGTATGAGCTTAAGCTCAAATGAGTCTCTGCCTCTTCTGTCTGTCTGCCTCAGTCAAGCTCCTCCACCTCTGCTAATGCACAGTTCCTCACCCTTTTGTATTCCAGCACAGGTGCTCAGACTTAGTCTACCTCATCAGATAATGGTTAGCGAAGTAGTACACTCAGGTCGCTCCCCCTCGAAATGTCGATCACACCAGTCAGTGTCGGCTGAGCTTCCCTTGAACTACTTGGATGACGGGCGCAAAGGTCCATATGTAAGCCTCGAACTTTGCGGTCGGCCTCATTCCCCTTTGACCCATAGGATGAGCAGAGCCGAGATGATTCTCCCGTTCGAATATGGGAGTGCACACCGCTTGGCACCGTAGCTCGACTTTCACTCTGCCCAACTTCGTTAACTCACCTATCCAGATACACTTTCCTCCTCAGTTCGCCTCCTGCAGCTCAGACATGCAACCAATCATTAGCCCCGACCGAACTCATTTGAAGTAGTAGGGAGGAGGACGATCATCAAGCGACGTGGTCGTGGTTGGAGTGAGCAATGATATGAAGGATGACGATTTCGACAGGGACAACACCAACGAACGTGGCACGAACCATAACAGCATTGGTCGCTAGTGCGAGTACGGGGTCGGTCTTACCACTTCCTCGACCAGTCTAAAAGTGGAAATGAATCTTTCATCATAGTGAGGGCAAAGATACTTTCTACAACGGGCTTCGGAATCTCCTTCCGCTTCCAACCAACCTATTTGCAAGCGCACTAAAGAGAGTGACAGAGAAAGAGAGAGAGAGATAAAGAAATAAAAAGATTATTTTCTATCGATAAGTCAGGCAAGACTCGAAACGAACCTTTCCGCGAAAATACATATAGATCTCGTCTTAGTCTCCCTTTTCTCGCATGCCACCCGTACGTTTTGTTCTGCATAATCCATTATCCCAAACCCAAAATCCATCTCCACCAGTATGCTCGTCGTACCCCGAAATCTCATCTCAGACTCTTACACACCCAATTCCATTGAGTACTAGGTTGCATCTCAGTTCCCGACTCTCTTCGTCTTTCTTCTTTTGCCCAACTTTCACGCACTTCGCTTTCACATAACGCGGCCTCTTACTTATACCGCAACGAAATCAGAGTTTCCTTGTAATTGGATTCATTGTGTCTGACATCCCTAAATCTCAACTTCTCCCCTCCGTCTTTATCTAGTATCGAGTAGGATACGAGATTCGTGACGTCGCTTGTACCTTAGCCAACTTCATCTAGTATCAAGCGGTTAACAGGGATCCCCATTTTTCAGTCTTGGCCAACTGCATCTTTTTTCGTTTTTTTAAGTAGTACGATCTTCACTCTATGAATTGGTGGCAAGTTTGATTAAAATGACCCTTGGATTTTGTTATAAATGTTCTGACAAGTGGTCTGAAAATTGAGGCCTCCGTTAACCGTCTCTCCTCCTACAGTCCATAGCACAATAACTTACTCTTCTTTTCCAAACCTGATTTCAACACTCAGTTCACGGTGCTAAAAAAAAATTGTTTACCATTTTGTTTTGGCAAACTCGGAAAGAAATCGTCTGAGATATGCATACTTTTGCTCCTCCCCGTTGCCTTCTCTCATCTTTTTCATCACCCCTTTCTTTCGACTGCATCTGGCGCAGTTCCGACCCACATTCATTTCCCTCTTTCCTGCCTACTGTTTCCGCACTCGGCGCTTTCTTCCTTTACTGTCGCACCCCTCCGCTTTTCCTCCCTACCTTTTCTTTCTCCCACCATAGTTCGCTTTCTTCCTCGTATGCAGCGCAACAGCCTCCTCTGCTGATAGCGCAGACTACCGCACGCGACCCCACAGCTCCTGCGTTAGCGCAACATGTCGTCAAATTAGGCCCGATCCTTTTGACAGCCCCGCCGCCCGGGCAACGTTCGACTGTACCTGGCTAGCCTCATCACCTTCATTTGTTTCGTAGTTGGTTGGGTCTTGGTCAATCCCCAAAAGCTCGGAGGCACCCCCCCTCCCTATCGAATACTACCTGTTTTTGAAATGAACAGGCTTTGTTTATGTGCCTGGTACGGTGTTGCATCCAAGGATCTCTGTAGGTCGAGCATCCCGTATCTCGCCCCCTTTCAGATGCGAACCCCACCTTTCTACCTACCTTTACAGTACTACGGTGACTCTGTAGCAGCCACACCCGTACCCATGCCTTCAACGAGGGAACATGGGGGAGTTGTGCCCGCCAGATGTGCTATACCGCTGCTTTAACGGGTAGGTGATTCCGTCTAGGACCCTTCTTGGTATCCACAACACCAAGCTCCTTCTACAGGGCGTCCACCCCAAATACGTAGGGGTTGTGTTAATCTTCTCCATGTTGTTTCCAGTTCTAATAAATGTTCCGAAGGACCACCGCTGGAACCCGGTCCTGGGACATCACCATTTGTCTAACTGATCCCATGTAATCGGAGTTGTAGTTTTTCTCTCATCTACATCCTATGGTGTTGGAACTCAAAATCTATATTTCTACATCCAAGGGGTGTACCAGCTATGCTAGACAGCGCTCTCAGCATTGGTCCCAAAACCAGAACCGGCACCGGCTCCATCAATGCGACCACACTCACCTTCTAGCATGTCATGGTTGGCAGGTGGAGCACCCGTGGAAAGTCCCTACGACTTAGGTTTCTTCCTCCTCGTGGGCCAGATCACCCACCTTCTTGCATGCACGTTGAAGTCCTTGGTTTTAGTGTCGTGCCCAACTTGGAAGCCGCGAGGCGAGGGGAAAAAGAGAATTTGCAAGTGCCACCCCGACCCTGCGCAACAAAACCATGGGCGATAGCGCCGTCAGTCCCTCAACCCCTCTGTCCCTTCACGCTTACGTACACGAAGCACAATAAGAACTTGGCCGGCAACTCGTTGGCTTTACAACCATCAACAAAAAAAGGTCACACGTGGCTTAAATCTACGCATCCATACACTCTCTCCTCTTAGTCAACCATTCAGTCGGCGTAGACAGCAGACACAATCGCGGCTCGGGGGGTATACTCAGACTCTAAACCAAACTTATTTTTTGCCATTCGCAAGAACCAGGGCGGATACCCTTGTAAGGGTATTCGCACCAACACCGGTACACCCGTGTGCACGCATGTAGGCTGGTAGGATACTGTCTACCGTGGTAATGTACGCACATGAAGGCTGGTAGGTCGGTACCGGGCTTGTGTCCACGAACGGGCAGTAGCAGCCCACCGACGGCATGTCGAGGATCTCCTCCCGCCATCTCTCTCTCTCTCTCTCTCTCTCTCTCTCTCTCTCTCTCTCTCTCTCTCTCTCTCTCTCTGAGTTGTAGGACAAATAAAAAATGAATGTATCTGGTCTACCAACTGCATCAGATACATTCATATTGTTTTTTTTTACAATGCTAATTTTCTCTGTATTGTTTCAATCTCTCTCTCTCTCTCTCTCTCTCTCTCTCTCTCTCTCTCTCTCTCTCTCTCTCTCGCGCGCGCGCGCGCGCGCGCGCGCGTGCGTGCGCGCATGCACGCGTACGCACTCACACATATATATGTGTGTGTGTCATCATTTCCGCAATACACAACTCCACAAAAAAAACACGACTGTGATAGAGTGTTTCATGAGACTTTCACCGTTTCATTAGCAGGTTGAACCATGACAGTCTGCACATGATGCATTTGGCTGATGGATAAGGATTCACCGCGTCACTTAGAGTTACGGATACCCCTAACAAAAGTGGTTGACTTCACTCACACCAACTCGACAATGCTTGGAGAGTGAGTGAGTGTGAGTGTGAGTGTACGTGTGTGTGTGTGTGTTGTATATCGTATATATTCAAAATAAACATGACTAGCCTAGACTGTTTCCGCAGACATTTTCCGACTCATCAGTTGATTTTGTTTGTTTGTTTGTTTGTGTGTGTGTGTGTGTGTGTGTATGTGTGTGTGTGTGTGTGTGTGTGTGTGTGTGTATCTGTGTGTGTGTGTGTGTGTGTGTATGTGTGTGTATGTGGGGGGGTTCTGTGAGTGTTTTTTTTTTTTTTTTTTTTTTGAAAGTTCAACGAAACAGTCTATAGCGTAGTCGTGCTATCTTTCATGGAGTTGTGTAGAGGTAATATGAACACACGCCTACACGTGCGTGTGTGCACACACACACACACACACGCACACGCACACAAGCACGCACACGTACATGTACACCCACCACGCGCGTTCTGGCAAGAGAGAGAGAGGGAGAAAGAGAGAGAGAGAAGAAAAAAAAACTCATACACACAAATAAACAAAAAAATGTCTGCCATCGTACCTTATTCTTTATTTTTGACTCAGACACACACACATTCACAGACGCCCAGAGAGACTGTGACACACTTTGCTTTATAAAGCGCTCTGCGGAATCATTAGCACAAATCAAACAATTTTTTTTTATTTTTTTTTTCTCTCTCCCCCTCATTTGTCTAACAATATATGTCGTTCCACAACACCTTTTTTTTTTTTTTGCCACGTTCTCTTTCACAACAATGCCCATGCATCGCTTAATTGATCCAAACCACTTAACTACTGTTAAGTAAACTTGAAGCGGGTGCAACTAAACTACACGAACAGAGAAATACAAGATCACACCAGTCACATATGAGAGAGAGAAAGCGAGAGCAAGTGCGAGCGAGCGAGCGAG
>BFEA01000984.1:107329-118080 GCA_003427395.1 Chara braunii
AGAGAGAGAGAGAGAGAGAGAGAGAGAGAGAGAGAGAGAGAGAGAGAGAGAGAGAGAGAGAAAGAAAGAAATAGACAGACAGAGATAGAGAGACAACTTGAAAAAGAGACAGAGACAAAGTCAAACATGACCACAAAGTTGAGGATTTGCACCTTTCGATACATTTAATGATCGAACAAGAGAGAGCAGAGATAAAGCAATCTACTTGTGTGGGAAGGCTTAAGATGGCAGTCGAAGGGTCATTTCTAGGATGGAGATCATAACTTCATTAGTGTTAAGCCACCACTCTACTCGACGTTGGAAATTCGGGGGAACGGTAACACATGTTCTACCGGTAGCATAGTGTTGAGGTTCTGCAAAATGACAAAAATATAAAATGCGACGAATTGCCGCCAGTACTTATTTCGTGGTTGAAACGACTTCTTAAGATTTTAAAAATTTTTGTTTTTATAAAACTTACGATGAAATCTACAGACCCTCCAATTTTCAGAGTTTTGAAGATTTTTTTTAGCGTGAAAAATCGTGAGAGTTAGGGTACTTTTTCTGTTGGGACACACATTGTAGAGTGGCAAAAATGAGAAATGTAATGAATTGGCGTCATATTTATTTCATGATCTAATTTTTTTTTCCTAATATTTTTTTGAAAAATATCATAACCTAATTTTTATAATTTCAAATTTGCAGATGTTTTTCCTTATTGTTATGAGTGCAAAAAATCGCTAAAGTTGGCGCTAGAAAATTGCGGGATTATACCCACGTGTACGATCTCCCTCCTTACTCTGTGTTTGCCATTTTATTTTTTTCCAGGTAGAGTAGTGGTGTAATCCGAAATTCGAATCTAAGCCTAATTAAACTTTGTGACAAATTGAAGAAAAGAGAGAGTGTCTATCGGGCTTAGCTTCTTCGTCACTTCACAACTGAAAAAATTTCTTCGGCAGGGTATGAAAGAGTTGGGAGGAGGAAGGCGATGGAGAGGGAGGGAGGAGGGAGGCGATGAAGATGGAAGCAAGAGGGAGGAGGCAGTGTATGGGCGATGGAGAGGGAGGGAGGAGGGAGGCGATGGAGATGGAAGCAGGAGGGAGGACGCAGGGTATGGCGGAGTATGGAGGAAGGAGGCAACGGAGAGGGGGGGAGGAGGGAGGCGAAAAACGATCGAAAGACAAGGAGGAGGGTGGCGATGGAGATGCAAGGAGGGAGGAGGGAGGCGATGGAGATGGAGATGGAAGCAAGAGGGAGGATGCAGGGTATGGCGGAGTATGGAGAAAGGAGACCCGGGGAGACAATGGACAGGGGGGGAGGAGAGAAACGATCGAAAGACTGGGAGGAGGGTGGTGATGGAGATGCAAGGAGGGAGGAGGCGAATAAGTGCAGAGAGTAACTGCGCTAAGCGACTCGTAGCGGGGTATAAAGCGCACCCAGGAAAAGAGAAGTTTACACAGTAGATGCCAATACGGAAAAACAAGAAGAAAAAAAAACAAGGAACAACAAGATGAAACAAAGAAAAAGAGTAGGAACGTGAGAAGAGAAGCAGGGACTACTAAGAAGTAGAAAGGTACTAGAAATGAAGACGAAAAGAGAGGAGAAGAAGAAGAAGAAAGACTAGAAAAGAAATATAGAAGAAAAAGAAAAAAAAACTCAGCTTCCCGTCGTTCATTCGTGGCACAACGGTCTCCAATGGCGGAGGTAACAATGGCACAGCAGACGTGATGACGACATGCGGAGGAGGTTACACAGCAGAGGTGAAGATGGCGGCTGCAGCGTGATGACGACTGCCACAAGTGATCTCGCGGGGCGGGAAGAGCATGACTGGCAGGGTAGGGTGGGAAGGGCGCGGCTGACAGGGCGGACCATAGGCGTGAGCGGGGTGGTCATGTTTCAAATTTGAAACATGGAGCTGCCCTGCACCGTCGATCTGGGATTATCAACTGTCCAGGTTGCAAAAAAAAAAAAAAAAAAGTGAAACGTCCGACCCCGAAAAAAAAACGACCGACTGCAAATTTTTTGTTTAGCATCCGGGTGAACCAACGACGGCGCAATTTTTTTTTTTAGGCCTGTTTGGCCTTGGCGCTGAGGAGGTGAGGGAGAACCGACCGAGAGGGTCGCCCGGCCGAGCGCCCTGAGCGTCATTCCGGGCACAATGGGCTACCTCGTGCGCCCGGGTTGGAAAGCTAACTTATCATTCTATTATAATGAGTTTCAATCATAAATTGGTTGATTTGATCTTAATTCGAAGATATTTGTTGTGGTAGAATAAAAATTTAATTCAAGGTGGCATGATATACGTGTATGTGGTTGAGCTTATATGTGTACACGTATTCAAGTACGCCACACGTACGCTCGTACATGTACTCCCGTACGTGGAAATACGTTAAAAAAGAATAAAAAAACAAAAAAATCTCAAAAATAGTTATGTTATGTAAAATGATATTTCAAACAACGTTTGCCTAAGACTCATCTCACAATTCTGTACCAAACTCGAGTAAAAAATCGAAGACACAAAGAATTAATGAAGTAAAATAATTATATGAAAAAAAAAAATTGTAATAAACAGGGTTGACAGGCCGAACGTACGGAGGCCCCTAAGCTGACCCCCGAACGTTCGGGCGTTCGGGTCCCCGTACGGGTCCCGAACCTGAATGGGTTCGGACCCCGCAAAAAAATATTTTGGCAACTAAACATTGTTTTTTTTCTCTGACAATTTTTCTGTGAGTTCTTTGTGATGTAAGGTATCTCCCTCTTAATTTTGAAGCCATTTTGTTCAGCCAACAAAAAATGAAAAATGGGCAAAGATGGTGGTGTCAAAACTTGTTTGCCCACTCACTAATTTATTTTGTTTTCTCTTTTCACTTTTTATTCTTCCTTTTTTTGTTTCAAACTTTATTTGTATATTCTCTATTATGTAAGATACACATATATAATTTTTTATAGCATTTGTCACAGCCAAACAAAAATGAAAAATCAGCAAAGATGGCGGTGTCCAAAACGTGCTCCCCCACTCAATAATTTCACTCTCGTTTTATTTTTTAAAATTTTCATTATTATTATTTATTTTTAATATTTGATTTTAATTTCAAATTTGGTAAAAAAAATGGATGTAACGTTGAGGCAAATGTTGTTTAGTTTATTCTTCTATATAACATATAGTTTTTTCAGAGTTTGTTGAATTTTTTTTTTATTTTTTTTTTATTTTTTTGGTCCGTGTTCGGCCGAACGCGTCGAGAGGGGGTGACGAATGTTGGGCGTTCGGGTTCGGTCCTTCGGCCCGTCCCGAACGCCGGTAACCCTGGTAATAAATATATATTATGCAAAAACAATATACAAACAACTTTTGTCGGGGATTCATCCTCGAATTTTCAACCAAGCTCGAGTAAGAAATAAAAAATTAAAAAAAAGTAATATTATCATAATAATTGAAAAAATATTTAAAAATATTCTTTTTATTATTTATTATTTTAAAGTTTTCTTTAAGGTGTTTGATTTTTAAATCGAGATTTGTTTAGAATTCGAGTATGACTCCTAGGCAAAACTTGTTTGTATTATTATTTTTCACAACATACTTTGTTTTTAATTTTTTTGGATTTGTAGTTGTTGTTTTTTTTACGTACTCGTACGGGCGATTCTGGGCTCGTACACGTACGGGGTGTTACTCAGGTTTAATTATAACAATAAAAATTTGACACGAAATGAAAGTTTAGAAAACACTCTCTTAAATCAAAGTTATTCAAATTCTAAAATTTCCGGTTTACTTTTGAAAAAAATATATAAAAATGAGTTTTCCTGTTTAAATATATTTATTTTTTTTTTAAATAGAATTAAGTTATGAACGAGTTTATAAAATATCTTAACTAAAATATTATTTTAATATATCAAACATTTTCTAATTAAAATTGTATCTGCATTGTATCCTTTATGTGTACGAGGGAAGTATGAGTACGTACTCTAGAGTACACGTATGTGCTAAAAAACCCGCGTACTCGTACGTAAAAAAAAAAAAGTATGTTATGTAAAATAATAATACAAATCACTTTTGTTGGGGAGTCATATCTAAATACCCGACCAAATTCGATTCAAAAATAAAAAAGTAGTAAAATATTATAAATGAAAAATAAGAGTACTTACTCCTATGTACATACAGAGTAAGTACGGTGAGCATAGTTCGTACGTACATACTCTCATGCGTACTCTTAGCAGACTGTGTAATTCAACCTTGCGTAAATATATGCGATGCAACACAAAATTTAATTAACTTATTTATGACTATAACTCCTTATAACGGAATGATAATCTACTTTAAACAATTCATAAACTCACTCATACTTCCATTTCATCTTTAACATATAGTTCAAACAAGATCTCTACCATCAAGTTAAAACAATAATAGATACCCCTTAGTGGAAGGAAAATTTTCAAGTATAACATAAAATTTTAAAAGTGGACTAAAATTTTTAAAGATGAAATGAAATGTTAGAATATAATTTTATCATCAAGAGGTCATTTAATTCTTTGAATATTTTTGTTTCGTGAGACGGTTCATAAACTTGTCCATACATTCATTCCATCTTCCACAAATAAATTTACTTAGAAGAAAAAAATCATTTTTTGACGGAAACTTATTAAATAAAACTGATAATTTCAGAATTAAATTGATATCGAAAATATAACTTTAACAACTAGGCGACCAGCCGGGCCGCCCGGGTCCCAGGTGGCCAGCCCGTGCAAGGACCAGGGAATCTCCCAGCAAAAAAAAAAAAAAAACAAAAAAAAAAAAAACGTATGTTATGCAAAAAAATAAACTCAACAACTTTTGCCTCACGGTCACATCGAAATTCTTTGCCAAATTTGGAATAAAAAATAAAAAATAAAAATAATTTTTTTATTTTTATTTTTTTGGCCCCGCCGGGCAAGTGACCCCGGGCTACTCTGGTAGCCTAGTTTAACAATGAACTAAGCTACCAGAACGGTCCGACACAATTTGCCCCGCCAGACAAAAAATAAATAAATAAAATAAAATAAAATATTTTTTAATTTTTAATTTTATTTCTAGGTTACCAATGGTCCGGAGACCGGACGTCTCCCCCGGACGTCTCTCCCATACGTCCGGTACCCCCGTCGAAGGACGACCTTTTTACACTAAATAATATTTTTCAAAAAATAACAGTGCACCCACCTCACATGTGTGAGGTGCATTTTGGCATATGTCTCACCTTATGTGCATGTTTCGCAATTATCGCTTGTATACAGGGTCACCAGCCCGTACGTACGGAGGTCCCCGGGCAGACCTCCGTACGTACGGGCGTTCGGAGTCCCGTACAAGGTCTGAACCCGACGGCGTTCGGCCCTCGCCAAAAATTATTTTGGGGCCTAAAAATAATAATTTTTTTTTGAATTGTTTTTTTGTGAGTTCTCTATGACGTGAGGTCCATGCATGTAAATTTTCAAGTCATTTGCCTAAGCCAAATAAGAATTAAAAATCGCCAAACATGGCGGTGTCAAAACGTGCTCGCCCACGTATTTTTTAACTTTTTACTTTTTGTTTTCACTTTAGTTCGGGGTCTAAACAATTTTATTATTTTTTGAAACTTTTATAGTGGGTTTTGTATTATGTGAAGTACATATTTGTAAATTTTCAGGGCATTTAGCTATGCCAAAGCAAAATGAAAAATCGCCAAAGATTGCGGTGTCGAAAACATGCTCGCGCACTCAATAAATTTTATTCTTTTTTATTTTTATTCTTAGTATTTGTGTTTTGTATTTTATTTTTAATTTCAAATTTGGTAATGAATTCGGGTGTAATGCTCAGGCAAATCTTGTTTAATTTATTTTTCTCCATAACATATCTTTTTTTCAGATTTTTTTAATGATTTGTTTTTTTTTTTTTTTTTTAAATTCGGCTTGAACGGCCGAACGCATCCCCAAGAGGTCCCATACGTTCGGGCGTTCCAGTTCGGGCGTTCGGCCCGTCCCGAACGTCGGTTACCCTATATATATATATATATATTGATAACAAAGAACTTTAATTACCAATGTCGAAAGGAACCAGGGGTCGGGAAACCCTATAAATCTCGAGAATAGTTGGGGTCAATACCCAGAATAAGCTCCTGGAAACCGGGTCCAGTGTCCCTTCAACTCATAAAAATCCTCTCGAATAGAAAAAAAAAAAGACAGACATATGCAGATTACCGGGTAACACCGCACCACTGACCCTACTCCAAAATGGTTAAGAGGGATTCTAAGGAGGGGAGTTAAAGCGTTCCCCATGCCCCAAAGGCAATCTCCTCTTGGCCGTTGCCGCTACGAAAAATTTCACAACTGAGTTACGTTAAATTGCAACGCTCACCTTGACCTTATAGGACTCCAGTGCGACTCTTCTTAGTTTCGAGTTTACCTCCCATCCCACTGCAGTGGGGTCCAGTGCTGCTGTTGCCAGGGGTTTCAACCTCATAGGAACAGTAGCAGACCAGCTCGAACCACGGTCGCCCCCGAATTTAGATAGCTGCAGCTTAACCACCACTTCTTGCAACCCTTCCAAAAAGGTTTGCCGAAGGAGATCTGACTTTTATATTAATTCCTTGAAGAATTCTACATACTTCGACATTCGTTAGTCTTTCATTCTTCCTCTCCCAGATCATCCGTAATTTAGAATACACTGTCAAGAGGAGAGGCAGGATCTTTGAGCCAGAGGTTAGAAGGGGGAATATGAATATGAATTAGCAAATAGGTCTAGACTTGCGGTATAGCATGTTGAAATTTTGTTACCCTACTAGAGACATGCCTTAATCTGCGGAGTTTCATCTTAACTTCTTCGTCTGAGCGGCAGTCTCCTTTGATTGTATCCCACAAATCGGCTTACCTCACCACTTTTTTCCCAATCCAAGCCCTGTCAAAATACCTAGTTGCATCTCTTGCTGCAAAATTCTTGCCTCGCGAGTCCCTAATCAATGGGTTTTCGAAAGTTATCTGGTTTAAGATAGCCTCTTTAGTCTGAGGATATTCTCTCTATGTAGGGAACAACCTTTTCCAAACCAAAATAATGCCCTTCCAAAACGAAGACTTCGGTTGCTTCTGAACGTATAACTTAATTAGGAGATAGGCTAATACATCCTCATCCCTGACTAGATTTCATTCTTCCCACAAAATGTACAAGGCTAGACGAAGCCATGAAGAAGACTCGCTTGACAATAAAGCTTTTATTGGCCATTTCGCCAGTAGAGCGAGATTTTGTTGGCGGGGATCTAAAATCCCCATGCCCCCTTCATCCTTTGGGAAGGTTATAGTCTCCCAAACGATTTTTGACATGAACCCACTTTGTGGATTGCTCTCTGGTTCCCACAAAACTCTGACAACTGACTTTCTTATCTTCTTATGATAAGACTCATCTCCCAAAACATGAACAGCCATAGAGTACCATAGAATAGAAAAGGTTGCCGAAGTGATAACTATGGCCCTCCCCAAGTGACACAGAAAGCGTCGCGATAATAAATGATTGACCAAATTTTCTTCCAGAATAGAGTATTGAAAGTTTGAGTTATCTGACAATGACACTTGCACACCCAAAAATTCATCCGTTGTGTCCGCGAGTACTTTCCTTAACCCCCAGTTCACATTCAGAGAATATGATTCAAGCAAAACGTAACAAATTTATTCTAATTAATTGAGGCCTCTAAAAGTTCACAGTAAGTATTTAGAGTTTTCTTTATGGCAATCAAGTTAGAGTGAGTATTTAAACAAACCAGGGTCAAGTCATTTGCTAGAGCACCCCCTTTCGATTGAAGTTGGTTTTTTTAGTGTTCGCCCTTCGATTCCGGGGCTAAATCTCACGTTGTCCAACAACACTTCTATATGAATGACAAAAGCAGCGGCGCAAGAGCGCAGCCCTGTCTAAGTGAGCACGTTAGAGAAAAATAAGGTGATAATTGACCATTCACCATAACTACAGCGATAGCGCTTGAGTACGTAATTATTACTACCCATCTGCAAAAATTAGGACCAAAGTTCATATTTTGCAACATAGTCATAACGAAGGTCAATCCCACCCGATCATAGACCTTCTCCATGTCCAGTAAAAGGATCGCCACATTCCGATTTTCTCTATAAATTATTTTCAGGGCTTGCACAATGCAGGCAATATTTTCCATTATCGACCTATGCTTCACGAAAGTGCCTTGGTACTTACCGATTAGAGCCGGTAAGTATTTAGCGAGTCATAGCGCTAAGATTTTCGCTAGGTGTTTATAGGAGACATTCAGGACCTTCGTCAGTTTGCCCCTTATATTTTCGCTAGGAGTTTATAGGAGACATTCAGTACCTTCTCTCCCTTTTTGTACAATAGCATGATAATCTCATTCGTCATCGCCTTCGTCAGGTTGCCCCCAGTAAGGACTACGTTGTAAATATTGAGGAGGTAAGGGTTAATGTTGTCCCAACATGATAGATAAAGTTCGATAGGGATACCGTCATCTCCCGGGCATTTCCCTACAACCATGTGCTTTGCAGCTTCCTGCAGTTTCTCATATTTAATCAGCCTGTCCAGGTCCAGTCTTCTGGAATTTCGAAGTTTCACACTAGAATGGTTTCGAAAGTCTGAAAACTCTCTGTGATCTGTGTGAAATCCCTCAAGGGGTCTAGGTGCAGATAAAATGTCTAGAAAATACAGGCAGGCAAATTCACACATCTCATCTAAATTATCAAAGACTTGGGGAGCCAGTGAGAAAGGGTGAGTCAAATCCCTCATCGGAGTTTGAACTGTTTGCAGTAGTAGGCGCCTGAAAGTTTCTTTGGTCAATATGTTTCCAGTTATGATATTCCTCTGTGCTAACCATTACTTCCATTGCTCTTGTTGTTGTATTTCCAACGCTTCGAGTTGTAGAATAACTCTTTTCCTTTTTTTTTTTTTTTTTTTTTTTTTTTTTTGCAAACTCCAAAGACAGGAAGTCCACTTGACGAGGTGATAACAGCATCCTCATCAAGTGACCCCTGCAGTGAAGGCTCCATCTATTGGTGTGGAGCAGCATCTGCTGGGAATCGGGTCCAGCGTCCCTGTACAATGATATGATGAAATGGAAATCATGTAGATAGGCTACATGACCATCCCAAAATAATCTGATCATAACTGTGTATATCGTTTATGCAAAAGAGGATTGATTACTCCCCCATACCAGAGGAGGATTAACTTGCTGCTCTTATAAGCCTAACGTGGTCATCCTAATTTAATCATGACTGTGTATATCATTTATGTTGAGGCATATATCGTTTATGCAAAGGCATTGATTACTCCCCCATACCAGGGGAGGATTAACATGCTGCTCTTATAACCCTAATACATCATAAGGCACGTGAGGGGGCCACCCCACGTGTCAATTCATTATTAGTGTAGTGCCCACCTTAACCACCCACCTTCATAACCACAAACCTATCTAAGCTATCAAAGTACCCGGTAATTAGGGATGAAGGGCCGACAATCCCCTTAAACCGTTACTCAACAGCTAACTCACCCCTACCCGAAGGATGACAAAAGACCAAGAATGCGAAGGAAAACCCTATACAAATGAGGGGAGAAATCGAGGAAGTGTTGTTGTTGTTGTTGTCGTTGTTGTCGCATGTGTCGTTGTTGTTGTTGTTGTTGTTGTTGTTGTTGTTGTTGTTGTTGTTGTTGTTGTTGTTGTTGTTGGTGTTATTGCTGTCGTCATTACCGCTTTTGCCACTGCCGTTTTCCTAATCGCAGTCCAATAGGCGTCTGAGGGCGTACTCACACTAGGAGTATCTCAAAGGTGTCTGATCGCATTTACTGTCATACCTTCATGTATCAGACCACAATTCCATTCAGAAATACGTAAAACGGTCGTTGTGTGAGTATGCCTTGAGATAGGATGTTTACAGAATTCCTCCGCCTTCCAACTTCATGTCATGCCCGCCCGTTCATATAGTCTGTTATTTGAGACGATGGGGATTAGGAGTGGGGCTACCAAGTGGCCGAGTACTGTAAGTGGCCGAGTACTGTGGGTGACTGCCATCCGTCTAGTATGCCACCTCTACAACAACTTGGGTTTTTCATAAAGAATAAATAAAAATAATAAATAATAAATAAAAAAAAGGAGAGGGGCGCAACGTCGAGTTTAGTTATGGCCTGAATCCGTCAGCGCTCAACTTTTTTTTTCCCCCCGGTTCCTTCAAATGAGGTGAGTGGTTGACCGGGGGCCAAGTCCCACTAGCAGCGTTGAGCTAGCTCAACGCCTGAATCTGGACGTGTTTGTGGAGACGTGCAGTTCAGGAAACTCAACAGCATTTCTGCACATCTTCGCAAAAGCGTCCAGATTCAAGCGTTGAGGTAGCTCAACGCTGCTAGTGGGACTTGGGGCCTCGCCACACCACTATCGAATCTCGAAAAAAAACGAGGGCTGTCAGAACCTTTCGAGAGGATGGTTTTCGAGAGAAAAATGCCCTTCGCCACATAGCACACTCGATATTTTTCCTCTTGGCCCGGTTCGGTAGTGCTGTGTGGCGGAACCAACTCTCGAATTGGAAGAGTGTCTGTTACGTTCCGCCTCTCGAAGAAGGCGCGTTTTGGAGAGTGCTTTAGAGATTGCGCTGTTCTCCTTGGGTGCACTACCGTCCAAACGATGGCGCAGCCATCAGAAAAATGGCCTGACGTCCTTGGGACATCTGTTAAAATTGGAACGATACAGAGAAGATTAGCATGGCCCCTGCACAAGGATGACACGCATAAATCGAGAAATGGTCCAAATTAAAAAAAA